>JADDOH010010051.1:0-28007 GCA_016648135.1 Agrypnia vestita | reverse complement strand
TATGTTGCTAGGTAACCATCTGCGTCTTCTTTTAAATTTGTCATCTCTTCAATGTGTCTTCTCTTAAATGTATCATCTCTTAGATGTGTCCATGGCACTAGGCTGTGTTTCGACGGAACGAAATACAATCAAAGCTTACCAAAGTATGTACAAATCCAATATCCATATAATGATATTTTGTCTCCGATATGCGGATTTTGATTCCGTGAAATTCTTTGGAGACAACTCCTGGCTCGAACGTCAAATATCAAATATCCATTTACCATTGATAACCAGTTTGTCTGTTGGGTAAATTTAAGTCTCCCCGGCAGCAGTTTAAACGGAATAACTTTTATTTTTGAATGCCTTCTGTTTGTCTTACTTTTGTAAGGGGATTGGAAGCCATTGTAAGAGGAAAGCTTTCCTAAATGAAGGGGACCCACCGCATACCCTGAGCCGTTCTATGCTCAAAAGCGTCCATATCGGCCCAGCACGTTCGCCGCCTGGTTGGCATTATTTTATGCTAAAGCGACCTCCTCGCTCGGCCTTCGTCAGTACAACACGCAGAGATGAAAACCGGGCGAGTCGGTCGCACAAAACCTTCATTGTCCCGCGCATATTAATCTTTATTTCAAAAATAACATTACAATACATAAAAAGCTTTCCTAAAGGAAAAGATAGCTTCCCTCTTCACCGGATACGCTCAATCGGCGTGCATGACCTCAAGGCAGGTTCTCATTACTTTGGTACGCTTCGCCACATACTTCTGGTTGAAATGTTTAACTCCATAAGTGGAATAAAATGTATAACAAAAAAATCATACATTGAAGAAAAACTAACATACAAATTATATATGAGATTAGATTTGAAAGAATGATTATGTAAAAAAATATAAAATCAATTTTAGTCGGAACCAAAGTATAAGGCGATCCATGGAAAATAAATTATTATCTAAAATATTTAATTAAATTTCGAACAGGTTACTCTTATAATCATAAAAATGTACTTAGCTAGACCATATTCTACCGCGACTAGTGCGCAAAAAATGTGTGTGTTGTTTCGATGCAAAAAATAAACACAAAAGAAGTTTTTCTGGTAAGTAAGTGACTTTTTTTAAACTAAAAAAATTTTTTTTTTGGAATATCACATTGAGGCTTGTAATACGGGCTTGTCAGGCAATTTTCCCCCCGATTTCTTCTTACCGGACAAAGCTAGGGAATGGTCTTTTGATTGTGGTCGACCTATATTCTTAACAATTGAATCAGAAATAATTTCCTTAAAACGATACAGGTGTTATATAAATAGTTGTTGGTATCTGTGGTTCTAAGTTTCAGTGTCTAAGTGAATCAGAAATAATTTCCTTAAAATAATACAGGTGTTATAATAATATGTTATAAAATTTTATAAAATTGATACAGGTGTTATATAAATAGTTGTCGGTATTTGTGGTTCTAAATTTCAGTGTCTAAGTGAATCGGAAATAATTTCCTTAAAATAATACAGGGTTGTATATAAACAGTTATTGTTATATAAATAGTTGTTGATATCTGTGGTTCTAAGCTTCAGTGTCTAAGTGAATCAGAAATAATTTCCCTAAAATAATACAGGTGTTATATAAACAGTTGTTGGTATCTGTGTTCTATGTTTCGTTTGTCTCGATGTTAAAGCGAACGTCGCACACACGCGCTTAAGTTTTTGTCTCTTTCTACAATACCAATCTCCATCTGTTCTCTGAATTGCTGAACTGAATCAAAATCTCAACACATGCTGAGATTTATTTCAGCTAAATCTCTGAGTTTTATCTCATCGTGTCTCGTTGCCTAGACACGGACCATAAGAATTCATCAGTGAAGAATTCTGATCTATTGGATGACATGAAAAGAAAAATCTTGCGGCTATGGCCGACAGCGGCCGTTGTTGTATTTACATGTGGCACAGTATCACCTCGCGAGTGTGTGGTGCGCGGAGCACAAACTTAACGTAATGCATCGTGCGACAAGTAGCTTTCCTCGGCATAATAGCGAATATTGCGTATTATTGACATATTAAGAATATCATAGTATCTACAATAGCGCGAATAAGTATATCACAATGCTGTATATGACAGCGCTCTTTTTAGAAATATTTTTTGTTGAAAATTATGGAATAAAACAGTACGGCGTCTGTCTTATTTTTTGACAATTGAATGTGTTAAAGCTTCAGATTGCGATATATTTTTTTAATTTTTTATTTTACTATTTTATACCTATGAAGGAGATATAAAAAAATTACAAATTCAACCGAACGGAGCAATGAAGATAATTCTACAGAGAAATAGATATTCAAAAATTAAAAAGATGCTCTCAGATTTAAATTGGATTAATATAAAACAAGGATTTAAATTAAATACGATGATATTCATTCACAAAATATTAAGCGACAAAGTGCCAAAATATTTTCAAAATAATATCAAATATATCACAGTATAATAAATATTCCAAATAGAAAAAAGACAAACACACAAAACTGTATTTATTACAAGGGAATAAATGAGTATAATAAGCCTGCCAGAAGGTGTGAGGAAGCTAAGCAGAATTAATATCTTCAAACAAGAATGTAAACGGTACATAACAGTGGAAAATGTATGAAGAGAAATATTATTTAATAAATGTACATCTATATATTATATTTATCTATATATATATATATATATATATATATTACGACGTGAAGTTCTGTTGCTCCCAACAGAACTCCTCGTCGCCACCAGCTTCGCTCAGTCGGAGAAGAATCGGACTCACCTTACTTCCACAATTTAACTCAGGGTACTTCCGGTGTCGTGTACACTGCACTTCAGCTGTCTCTCCCTTTAACTTATTTTAAGTTGCAACAGTTCAATGACTAGGGTAATACAACGAAACATTATTTAGATGAAGGGGAATTTATTCAAATGAATTTTAAACAGAACTTAATAATGCCACAGAAGGTGACAATTTTTTTTATGAAGTGTTTTTGGGAATTTTGCACATTGAAACCCTTTTCTTTACAATAAATTGAGGTGAAGATTTAATTTACCACGCCTCGACATCAGCGCTAGCGGCCGCGTCATACACGGAGGGAAAAGACAGTGGAACTAAATACTTTTATACTACTGGCGGTGACGCAGCGCGGGTGTCGGTGCGTGGTATTCACATTCTGCAAATTAATGAACATCTGGGCAAAATTTCTATATCACATTTAAAACAATGAAGCTACAATAGTCTGGCACAAACACCGCTTCCGCACGTGCTTAGCAATGTTCCTTTTTTCTAAAAACGCTCGACCTGATGCACATGTTCTTGTATTTACGGAGTCAGATAACACGCAGCTCGCTCCAGGCGTGATGTGAAATTGATTATTAGAGAGAATTTGAATACCAGGCAAGTCGTGGTCTTTATTTTGCTGGCCTCGCATCTGAGGAGGATTGCTCCCTTAAGGGTCCAGAGAACAACCCCGCCCCGAGGCTTTGGGCGGCCGATGCAGATGATTACCGGAACATCACCTCTGCAGCTGCCCCCCAGGCGTTGCAATGGATTCACCTTTCACTCCATGCTGCGTCACCTGGCCATGGCGCGAAGCGCTCCCGTGGAAAAACCCTCTATTAAGACGAAAGACATTATTAACAACCAATCATGTAATTTCACATGTTATCTTTATGCCACTTCAAATTGCGTCTCTCGGAATGAGCTTACCTATTAACACGAGGGTTCACAGAAAGGTTCACATCTCGCGTGCTCAAGTGTCAGATTCCGAATGCCATTTTGTAATCTCGTCCCCGCCGTTCGCGACCGCTGTGAAACTATCTGCAGTAGACCAAAGACATTATTCTGTTCCATAGAGTGCTTGCGGTACCTACGCGGTTAAAAATCAATTTTTGGTGCAGATCGTTGGTGCGGGGATCGATAAATTCATTTTTTCAGAGGTTTCGCGAAGAGGTGTGACGAACAAAGGTTGCTACGTCACAATTTTCATTCAGAATATTTTGAGTACGTTAAAATTTTTCAGAACAGTACTGGATTTTTTGAACATACTCAAAATATTCTGAATAAACTAATACAAAATCGTGTAAACAATAATATAAATATCTTACTACGTTTACCTAGAAACTCGTTTTTTCTGATCTACTGTCTATTTTCACGCTATTATTACTATTTTTCTGGGTTACGAAGATATCTATTTAGTCATTTTATTTTCTGTGGCTTACTTCTGTACTATTACTTTTAAAATATTATTTGTTTCTTACACTCTCACTCTTCACTACTGCTTACCTACTTGTTAAAATATATAATATATTTATGTGCTATGCTATCTGTAAATAAATTGTAGTAAACTTTGTTAACTTTGCCTGTCTCGAGAGAGATTTCTCTAGTGAGACAAGGATAATCCAACCAAAATGTGTATAATTTTAATATAGAAATAATTAAATAAGATAAATTTATTTTTCCAAGTAAAAATCACTACTCACCGATAAAATTTTCCGTCAAGAATTGTACATTATTTTTAGATTGCAAAAATAGACTATTCCCAAGGAAACGTCATCTCGAGTTTCACGGAACGATGTGGCCGCGCTGAGCCACAACCCGTTGTAAGCTTGCAGTACGAATTGGATATCTCCTTTGAGGATTTCCAATGAAACATATAATGTTACTTCAAAGTACTTTTACATTCTTTCGCCAAAGTGCCGCCTACCTTTGTAAGTCCCTTTTCTGACAGCTAATATCACGTGGTACAAACAAAGTACTTTTCTTATCCGAAAAACGTGAAGGAATAATAAGCCTAAAAGGGTATTTTTAAAAAGATTCGGGTGTATTATAGCATCCTTTTAACATTGTATATGTTAATATTAAAAGGTTTATTGTGTCACGTATGAAATTGGTCAGTGGCGTGTATGAGACGTGGGTTCATGCCTCTAATACCAATGCTTTTAATACACAAATGGCTGCATTACTATATTATATTATTGAATTATTTTTTAAATTTATTTCTTTAAATATACATACTGAGTACAGAGTTGAATACTTTTAAATTTCATTTGTTCAAATTTTCAGTGAATTTCATTGTTGTTTTTTTTTAGCTTTTAGAAAGTAGTTAGGTTCGTCCGCTGTGTCCAACTTTGGAATATTCTCCAAACAAATTAAATAACGTTTTCAGAGTAAAGAATGTAACATAATTTATAAAAATAAAATAACTTTCTATAAAAAAATGTCTTCTTACTGATATTTTTAATATTTAAAGCATTATTTTTGTGGCCAGACATTTTTACAAAATATTATTTATGTTAGTATATAACTACTAAAAATTGATTTTTTGTCTACTGGTTTCGAGACGTAATCCATTTCGTTGTCAGGATAACCACTAAAGTAGCATGTAAATATTACTACATATCACAACCATTGTATTATTTACATACAAACTACTCTAACTAAAGGCCAACATGCACTAAGTTTTTTATCAATAAAGATTGAAAATTTGAGGAGAGAGGGAGACGAGGTGGGGTTTATAGGGGGGTGTTGACAGATCTTGGGTTTTATCTGATAATTTAAATCAAACAGAAGACTTGGGATTGTATAAATTTCCCCTACAGTTCACGTAACTAGAATCTTTTTCACCAAAATTCCCTAATTCACGTCACTAGAATCTTACCTGCACTTTTGTGTATGACTAAAGTGATCCACTCCATTTCGCACGTAAGTACTCCTCACATTGAACATCTGTCACTTGGTTACACTGCTAGCTGCACGGTTTAATTTTATCACACACACAGTCACAAAAGTTTTGCTCTCGCGCGCGTCCGTCGTTATTTTTATACAAAAATGTTGGTTTCGCGGATGTTTGACTTGTTTTTACATATTTCTAGCATAATATTTTTTTTTCACGAATATTACAGTTGATTCTGGATTTATGTGGACCGTATGAGATACTTTGATGATGCAGTTGACCATGGTTTTTCACTCTAGTGATAATATATAAGGGAATGGTAGACGTTAAGAACAATCACTGTAATCATATAGGTTTGAACGGCTCCGTAGGACAAAATACATTGAAACTCCTGTATAATAAACATTTAGATGTTTTTCACAGAAATTATACTTTTTAATCAGGTGCACGCCCCTGAATTTGATACGCTTTTAGGTAAAGGTAGTTTTTATTCGTAAAATTATTTATTATTAAAACAATTGTAGCACTCACTTTGGATCATGACCTGGCAAAATAGGTAGAGCACGACAAGTGTCGTGTAAAAAAATTTCTACATATATTTATAAAAGACAACGTCTGTCTAACTGTCTTCTTACTTAAATCTTGTGAATTTTTAAACCGATTTCACCGGCACATATCTCAGGTAAGGTTAATGATATTAGGTATGTTATTAAATTGTGGATAACACCTTAACTTGGGTATTTATAAAGTTTGTCCATAACTTAAAACTTTCACTTTTTTTGTTTTTTATTCTATAACTCAAGTTATTGTTGCTTTATGTTAAAACACAACAGGTTAATTCTGTGTATACTTGTAAGATGGTCTCTTTACTGTTCAATAATCATGTATAATCTCTTTATATGTACTGTTAGTTTCCCATAAATAAATAAATAAATAAATTTAATTTATAAATAACGGGGATTTTTTATTGTCTCCAACAAAGGGAATGTTGAGGGAAGTTGCATGTCAGTTACGCAGGAGGAGCATCACGAAAATAGATATAAGTTATATGTGTAAAAAATAATTATGGAACAAATAACTTAATTTCTACCTAATTTTCTTCCTCGAGTGTGGTGTAACCCTTTACTTTTGCGTATTTTATTTGTCTACGACCGCGACGTGAATCTGTAACAATATTCAAACAAGATTCGGTACAGTCGTAATTTATTTTATTTGTTTGCATTTTTTAACCGAAAATTCTAATAAAAATCTGCAATTATTTATTTTATTTATTTTGTTCTAAATGTTCTAAACAAGTAAACTAAAATTTAATATCCATGAAATGAACTGATCTGATAACTTCTCCCATAAGAACGAGCGTGAATTTATTGTACTGTATTCATAGAATGTATGTACTTAAGGATACATCTATAGTAAACAAAAAATAAAAAAATCATTGTCGACCCATAATGCGTCCGCTTGCATCTGACGCTTTCCTAATAATTTCAAACACGGCAATGTGCGCAAACATTTATTGAATTAGTTTGCCCACCTCATCGTGAACGAGACGCACCCCCATATTCCCTCCCCCTCTGCCGGACTGGGACATTGTGAATCATTTTTAGTAGCAAAATATCCAAGTTAAAAATAAAATTGCGGCTACCGTGATTTGTGATACTGCCGTTTTTAGTTCTGACCAGATAGCCCATTTTGCGGTGACGAAGTTCCAAATTTGGACAAAAGCCAGCATTGTATTGGAACAATGCTGGATCGTGCGGTGCTATAGTGTGGCGCTTTGCATACTGAAACGGTAATAATTAAAATTTTAATCAATAAATGTGATATTATCGTACCGAAAACTAAATTATGTAGACTCTCATTTAGGTAACTTCATATTGAATTTTTTAAATAGATTTTTATGACAAATGACAAAATTTGAAAGCAGGGGTGGGCAGAGGGGATATATTGCACCCCGAGTAGAATAAAATTAAAAAAAAATGTTCTTTTAATGAGGAACATCATTTGTTGTGCATCATTCTGCTATATGCACAAAATATATTTTTTGTGTCAATTTTTATTGTTGTTTTATGTATAATTAAAATGTAAATATTTATCTTTAAATTGTGTGTAAGAATACCTATTTTATTATGTTAATACGCAGGAAGATCATATTCAATTCTTACATAGAGTAATATTTGAATTTCGAGAGCAAATAACTCGAAATCCTATTATCTCAGAAAGTAAACTTTGCAAACGGGTGCGATATGGGGATCCCGTCGACCAATTAAGAGAGTGGGTACCAAATGCACTGCATCGACGTAGAACGGAGATAATTTAGACAGAGGCGTAGAACAAAGACGTAGACGTATTACCTAAACTTTTACGTAGGACGTAGATGTATAAAGTATCCGTAGATCGTAGATCGAGAAAATAGACTTAGAACGCAAATGTAGAACGTAGATGAAGAATGTGGATGTAGAACATAGACTTAGACGTAGAATCAGAGATCAAAGAGAAAATCAATGCCTTAAGTAAGCGGGCGTAGCTCACGTCGTTCGCCTGCATCTGCATGCCTTCTTCCAATAATGCTTTTTAAATATTCTTAAATATGTAAATCTCGCATCAACAAACCTAGTGAATATACCACCGTGAGTATTTATTCCCGCTTACCTGTTATGCCTTACATGGTTACTTGCATAATAATGCACACTTAATACAAATATTTAATAATATATACAATACGACGACTCATATCCGGAAAAACACTGGAAGAACCTCGTCGGTAGGACCTGATTTCTTCCTCATCACTTTCCAAATTGGTGATCATTACGACAACTCACCCACCAAATCAAATATATAACGCAAAGCTTTTCTAATACATTAACGATAAATTGCACTATTTCTAATGTGATTTGAAGCATTTGAGATGTGAACCCATAGAAGGGTTCTAAAAATCTATTGTGTTAATAGGGTAACTGATGAAGTTGTGATAATTTGAATGCGAAAAGAAAACAAATAATAAAAATCAAATTTAAAAATATGTTTATTTACTTTTCAATACACACACAATATGAGCTATTAAATTACAACAATAGTTTCGAGAGGAGCAGTCCCTCTCATCATCAGGTATAGAATTATCTATACCTGATGATGAGAGGGACTGCTCCTCTCGAAACTATAGTTGTAATTTAATAGCTCATATTGTGTGTGTATTACAAAGTAAATAAAACATATTTTAAATTATAATGTTGCACCACGAAATAGCTGCCAAATCTTTCAAAATCAAAATTTTTAATTTTTAACCAAAAAAAGCATCTAGAATGTATAAAATTCTGAATTTCATAATTCAAGAGAAAATTTCATGTAGAGAAGATCATGATACACGAAGAACATCATAGCTGAAAAATTAGAAGTATTAGAAGAAGACTTTTGCTTTAAATATTTTCATACATATTGTTTAACATTTTAAAATAGTAGACTTTCATCGTCATATGATTATGATGTTTTCAAGAGAACACTCTCCTCACTCATATATTGAATACTTTTTCAATCAACTCACAAACAGATATACATTTTCCTAATAAATGAAATGATTGAGCGGCCGAATTTTCTCTGCATTCATCTCTATATTTATTATTTTCCTAAATATTCAGACATCAGATTCATAAGATTTATTTAATTTATTTTATTTATATATAACTTTAACTTTTTTAATTTTTGTGCTTTAATTTTAAAATTAAAAATTTTCTTACCGATTGTGACGCATGGTATTTAAACAAGAAAAAAACTCTCCGTCCCATCGCGAGAGCAATAATCAGAGTCGTGTTATGGGAAAAAAATAAAAGGAAATGGTAAGAGTAGCAAAGAACGAGATACCTGCAGGGCGCGGACCAGACCAGGACCGGAAGACCACCAAAACGGAGAGTCAGCTGGTCATCCATATCCCAGGAGCAAGAGCCTAGAAACAAAGGACACAGTACCTACTAAAAAATCAGAAGAAGAAGAAGACAATATTTTTCTTCATGCGTACTTTTAAATTGAATGTAACAATTTTAAAAAGTGATTAAAAAAGTTATTATTCATTGTGCTGGGCCGATACAATAATAAAATTTATCTTATAATTTTTCAGTGAAATAATTAAAACATTTTCGCATCAGGTCTCCATTGTGTATCAGTTAGTTAATATTGTTAAGGGATAATACAATTAATTTTCCGTTAACATTTATTTTAATAATTTCTGTGAAATAAAGTTTTGTTTGTGATAATATGCATTTTTAGTATCTGTAGTGGAAACTAATTAGATTAATGGAAAAAAGTGTAATATTTAAAATTCAAACCACAAAAATGTTCACAGTAAAAAACTTTTCTTTTCTATCTGCCTAAACGGAGTGAAAAAAAAACTTGAAGTAATTGATATATCGTCTCTTAGGAGGTAAAACTGACTATGTAACATCGGAGTATTTTTGAGATAGTGAGGTTTAAACATTTAATATGTCATATTAAAATTTTTGAAAATGTTCAAATTATTGTTTTACCACTAAATAACTATAAAAAGATATGTACCTAATATTTACAGATTTTTATCTGGAATAAAGGTGGAAAAAATACGAATGTTTATATTTGTATCTCAATTTGGCCAATATTGCGGTTAATGAGTTTTACCTCTAAAGGGACAAAATGATCTTTAAATTAATGCTTGAATCCCTTGAAAAGCATTGCGCACTTAAATCTCAGTTTTAGTACGTCTTAGAATTAAAATAAATTGATCACAAGCTATCCAAGATATTCACAAATTTTACGGATACAGGGAAGGTGATGAAAATGATTAACCTTGGAGAAGCTGGTTGTTTCTGGAAAGGTGGAAGGCTAGAAGAAAGGCAGAGGTCACTGTTCAGCTCTTCAATGAACTAGTCAGATCAATGATACTACTAGCTAGCTTATCAGAACAGCTATCCGAAATGCGGTCTACACGGAAAAGTGGAAAAAAATCATCAAGAATATTTTTCGCGATTTTAGAATGTCGTGACAGTATAGTTATTTCCATACACCTTTCTATTTATATAACAAAATGTAGTATTACTACATCTTAATTAGTTAAATCATTTTTATCGTCACCATGAGTCTGCCTGCAAAGCTCGATTGGATCACAGGTAAAGGGTTAAAAATCGATCCAAAGTTTTTTCGGCAGACAACAAACAAGCAGACGCTACGAGTTAAAAGAAGAGGAGTAATAATCTTTCTAAATGATTCATGCATGATTGTTAAATTAAACTAATATAGTAAAAAAAACTTTTTTGAGTACCAAGAACCTACCAAAAAAAAACATCTGTAACAATAATGTGTAAAAAAAATGGATATCATAGAATAAACTATAAGAAATCGTACGTTTTTGCATATTTAACCGACTAGAGTTAGGGCGGTGCGGTGGTGGTTGTCCATGTCACGCAGGACGTAATGCTTAGCCCGACCCTTAAAAATTTTCAGGGTCGTCAGACATTGTTTTAAAATGTATAAATAATATAACGAACCCCACATTCAGTGTACATTGTTACGGCTGTTGAATTCTGTGTTCCGGATAGCGGAATTTAGACCACATTAATGCAATAAAAATTATCAAATATTTAATTTAACCTAAGCCGATTTACACGTTGCGTAAAAATTTGTAAGTAATTAATTTTTAATATTTAACAGAGCATTAAAAGATTGAAACTTATGGTGGTGAAAAAATTATACTTTCTATATTTCGGCTATTGTGTTTCTAATTACGAGCCTAAAAATGAGATTATCCAGAACATAACTGGCTGAAAAAGACCTGGAAGAGTGCATTTCACTGGAAAAACTCTGGAGACGTTTGTTATCTATTTACGGTTTATTTCAATGGCTTCAAAATGGTTAAGCGGTGTAAGAAATTACACAAAGAAGATGATTACTGAATGAGAAAGAGTACCAAAATGATAGTTAAGAGATTCTGAAGCAACGAGATTGAGAACTACTTGGAGGTGGTAGAGAACTGCGATACGGATAAAGATCCACCGTTAATAATGGAACCATAAAATCATTTTGAATCATGAAGTAAATATTTAAAGATTTATAAGACTATTAATTGTTGAATCTCAATAAATTTACAAAATTTTGATTTTTATAACGTTAAAAAATTATATTTAAAACTGCATTTCTATTATTTTGGTTTTTTATAAAACAATATACCTATTTCTAAAAAAAATCTTATACCAATTAAACATTATTATTAAAAGAACATGTAAAGAGAATTATAATTAACCTATCGAATCGACTAATGAAAAGCCACCACTTGGAAAAACTATGACTAGCCTTCTAGGGTTAAAAGACGTTAAAAAGTGTGGCTGTTTTGCCACGTCTAGTGAAAAGCTTGCAAACCTCATCCCCTGTATCAGAAAATATATTTCATATTTGGCGGATCGCACCTTTCGCAAGCGAGGCTTCAAATATCGTTATCTATGTCGGAGGGAACCGTAATTTAAATATTTTGAAGCCTCAAATTTTACGATTTTATTATCGCGCATTAATTTGGTTTTGGTCCTATTATTTGCAAAGCCAGAAATATGTCCGGGCCGATCTTTTGTATAAATTCTAATCTTTTACCTCCGAGCTTTCCAGCAATTTACTTTGGCAAACCAATAATCCCCCGAAAATCCAATAATACAGAGGTCAGGGGCTTCATTTGATCAATTCGGGTCAGAAAATACTTTCATTCGATTCAAATTTGGATTCCGTATTAATTTTAAAATGAATTATTGATATCACGACTAAAGGCATATGAATGAAAAGTTTTTCGCATTTATTAATTAAAAAATTATAGTAAAATGCACATTGTTTATACATTGAAAGATTTGGCAGATACTTTGTGGTGCAACATTACAATTTAAAAAATATGTTTTACTTTACTTTGTAATACACACACACAATATGAGCTATTCTATTACAACTATAGTTTCGCGAAGAGCAGTCCCTCTCATCATCAGGTATAGATAAAAACTAACTTAAATACTAAATTTATCCATCTAATTGGGTAGGTCAGGGAGTCAGGGGGGCGCGCGGCGGGGAAGGGTATTTTTAATATAAAAGTATATAGGCCAAACCACTAGAAACTTAAATACACGCATAAAAGAACATCGCCGCTGCTTAAAAAATAACAATTTCTCCGAATTTGCCAATCATATAATTAACACAAATCATTCTTTCGATAGTCACAAATTAAAATTACTCCACTCAGTTCCTCATAGAGGATGGATAATGAATCGTTTGGAAACCGTTAAAATCCTAAAAAAAAAAATTTTTGGAAATACATTAATAAATAATATCACATTTCAGTCCACTTCACCACTCCTAGAGCTGTTCGGCGAAAAAAATACCCTTCCCCGCCGCGTGCCCCCCTGACCCCCTGACCTACCCAATTAGATTGATAAATTTTGTATTTAAGTTGGTTATTATATATACCTG
The DNA here is from genome assembly GCA_016648135.1 of Agrypnia vestita. Taxonomy (NCBI): domain Eukaryota; kingdom Metazoa; phylum Arthropoda; class Insecta; order Trichoptera; family Phryganeidae; genus Agrypnia; species Agrypnia vestita. The sequence continues at coordinate 14,894 of JADDOH010010051.1, read as the reverse complement.
ATGATGGACTGCTCCTCTCGAAACTATAGTTGTTATTTAATAGCTCATATCGTGTGTGTGTATTACAAAGTAAAGTAAAACATATTTTTTAAATTGTTTATACATATTACCACGTAATTTTATTTATTTATCTAATTATCATTTCCGTCATTAGGATAATAAAAACTTATCCTAAATTTAAAATATTATATTTTGTTTAAAAAATTCAATTTTTTACAAACAATTCAAGCACCTGACTATAGGCTAATATAAAAACATGGCGTGTTGAAACGTATGGTAAAAGTAAATTAATTATTGAAATATAGAGGCTGGAGGTAAAATTATGTTTGTTATTAATGACATTTTGCATAACTTAATTAAAACGATTCCAAATTTATCAATTTAAAATCAACATTATCAAATCATTTATAAAAATAGATATGTATAGAGACTGACGTGCGATTGGCGAAAATTGAGTGACGTTTTTGAAAATGATAACCTGGTAAATAGTGGAATTGAAGAGACAACCAACACACATCGAAAGCCGTTTCGGTCCTACACTTTCGCCAACCAATTCGGATTTTTTTTTGTAAAGTGATCATCCTCCCCATGCTACCTTCACTCATAAAAGTGCAAGCGGCACGGAAAGGCGTCCACATAAAACCGCTTTACTGTCATCAATAACAAATAATATAATACAATAGAATGAGATGTGATACAATGATAAACATATATGTGAGAAAGTACCGTGGAGACAGTTAAACAAAGTACAATAGACACTGAGGGGAAAATGAAAAGAAAGTTGTACAACACAAACAGAGGACTTACACGGTATAGATCACGTGGTAGATATTGGCAGATTTAAAATTGATTAATTAAACTGCTCTTCGTTACGTATATTCTTGAAGCATTTTGTCAAAAGGATATCAATTTTATAATCTCCGCTCTGGTTATAAAATCAGTTATAAATATTTAAATCTAATTTTCGTTTATCGCATAGTAGCGTTTTTGTTTTCATGTAATTTAATTTTGCAATTAAAATTATATTTGAAGGTAAAATCAATTTTTTACTAATAAAAATGTGTTTATTAATAACAAATATTTGTCTAGGTTTTTTCAATCCATTTGCAGAATTAAACAACATATGTATAATTATAATGGTTGTATATTTTATTTAAGCAATGGTTATATATTATATAGAGTAATTAATAGAGTTATTACATACGTCAGCACTTTTAATACATTGATTCATGTATCTCATAAAGATCGCATTTTCATAATATAGTCCTAAATCAGTTGTGGGTTGGGGGACATGATGCTACCATCTTCCCTTGTTGACGTTTTTTCAATACTTGATAAGTTATAAAGACCCAATTTGTCATCAATTCTTTTTTGTTGTTTATACCAACTCTGTTTGTGACGACCCACCGGCTGCTGTCCATCTGGAGTTATCAATGAAATATATCGCGGTATTTGTTTCTTTTGGTTTCGCAAGAAAAGTCCAACCTACCTCAATTCTTTCATCTATATATTATACAAGATGTACCAGAGCTAGTCCACAATACTTTACAGATGGATTACTGCCTTTATTATGAGTCGAAAATGTTGATTGCAACGCAACCATGACCTCATATCAATAGGTAAGGAGATATGCCACATCAAAGTTTGCATTTATTTTTCAATATTTCTGACGTATTTTTTGCAAAACGTTGAACTATGTTTACAGTAACTTATGTTTTTTATGAAAATTCATTCCTTTAATAAAAATCAAATAAAATGATAAAAACCTTCCAATTCCATTCAGAAAACATTTTTATTATATTAAATTACTTTAATGATACTGATGATAAAATGATTATCTGGTAATCGTCGAAGCTTTGAATTTGAACTACTATTGAAATTAACATTCGATACATTGTCTGATTTGAATATTAATATTTAAAATTTATATTTATTTCTGACCCATTCATCTTTTTAAAACATTTAATAGCTTATCAATTTATACTGAAGTATAAATTTATTACTAAATGTATCATATTTCTTCTGGATCTATGAGAAATATGACATCTACAAATTATTTATTAAATATGACATCTACAAATTATTTATTAAATTCATCGATAAATAGATAACCTAGGAATTGCAATGGATATGCTTATCTTTCAAATGTATTTTGAGACGATTTATATGATAACAAATGTTTATTAACGAAGTACACGATACGTCAGCGTTTGTTTCTTTCAGTTTCTACTTGAGAGAAAGGGAGACAACGCGACAATGCGACGCGAAACAAGACGTCTAACGTCAAAGTATATATAAGAGTCTAACGCGACAATGACAATTTTGCCATAATTTTATATCAGCACGCTATGAGAGAAGAAATTAAATAAATTAAATTAAATACTCTTTTTTCTATAAGCTTTAAATACAGCATTAGTACTTATATCATGCAATTTTAGTTGAAACATGAGAATTGTTAGGTTATCTTTGCGATAGGTACTTCGGGTACTCGTTTGCAGCTCTGTCAGACCAGATCGCATGGATAAGAAGGTACCAGAGAAATCAGCTTTTTAAAGGCATTCCAGACATCGAAAACTGCAAAAAAAAGGTATTTAATTTGAGAGAGATATGTGAAAATATACAAATCTCTTTTTTGAGTAGGACGTACACCGACGTATGCCTACATCTCGTTTATTTTTTTCTCGTCTATTAAGTGTTGGGATAACAATATTGAGATCCCAACACAGCTATTTTCACAAAATGGATGACTGTTTGATTTTGCTTACACTACCAAGTTGATTTTTTCCAAAATTTTTGTGTATTTATCGTATTTTTTTTATATATTATATGTATAATTTAGTACCATTTAATTCTTTTATATATTTAGCTTCCGATATTTTTTCTTTCACGTTAATTTATTATTTAGATGCTTTGTATACTTAAAAGGCTTTATGGCAATGTTTATTGATGAAATAAAATAAAAACATGTTTGTATACAGTGGCTGGTGACCACAATTGAAGCCTTTAATAGCATTAAATATGATCAATTTCAACGACAAAGTTACTTAAAAATAATTGTTTAAAAAATTACGAAAAAAGAAGTTTTTTCTCTATTAGCTATAAAAAAATAAAGGTCGTTGATGAATTTTTTTATTCTTTTAGATAGTAAAAGATATTTGCTTAAAGTAAACATCAAAATCATGACTGGAGGAAAATGAAATATAGGGGTGTTTGATCGGTAAAATTGATCATATTTTATGCTATTAAAGGCTCCGACACCGGTTACCGGACTACTTTATAAAATAATCCCAAATAATAAAGGTAATAGTAATTTTGCTGTCTGCCTTTCTATCTGTAACTTTCTGTAACATCCGCAACTTCTTAAAAAAAAACTTTTTAATTTATTTATTTATCCGAATTACAATAATTTCGTTGTCTGTCTATCCGTCCATCCGTCTGTCCCTGTAACGTCCGTAATTTCATTCAAATTCACGATTAAAAAACAAATTAAACAGCCGGAGATAGGTATTGAACCCCGGGTGAGCGAACTCGAACGCGCAGATCTACGGAAGTTGCCACAATCGCATGTACTAAGTACCTACCCTTAAGAATAATACTACATATATGTATCGAGAAATTAGCAAAGATGCGAAGAATATAATATATAAAGAATTAGTGCTTATAAACATTTTCACCGTGACCACTGACGTCTTTTTTTTGGTGTAGTGGCAGAGTAACCGGCTCCCATCCGGGGATATCGGGTTCGATTCCCAGCGCCGGATTTTTTTTTCTCATTTTTAAATTTTTTTGTTTGGTGTCTTTATTATTTATAATTCTGATTACTTAATTATGTATTTGCGTTTGTTTTACGCATGCAAAAACGTCAGGATTTAAAATAGTAAATTGTTCAATATTTTGTGTGCAAATATTTTGATAAAGGTCGTTATTATTATTTCATGGGTGTCGGCTAAGAACAAGTCAATATTCTTTAAGAAACGGCATGCAAAAGTACCGTCATTTTTGACAGGTAACAACTATTAAATAAACAAATATTTAAGCTTTAGAAACTGACAGGCTAAAGTACTGTCATTTTTCACGGGTGATAATTTATTTATTTAATTTATTTGATATACACGGCTAAATAGCCTTTTGCCTACTATGCATTTATACATAATATTAACACAACAACATATGTGTGTAAATTATAGAAATAGAATTATACATTAGTATAGAAATAGACAAAAAATAAGATATAAAAGAGATATAATACAATATAAAACACATTAATAATATAAAAATTTGAAAACATAGAACATAAAAGAGTAGAGATATAATACAATAAAACGTGTGAATCATAGAAGCATTTGAAAACATAACATATAGAAGAGTAGAGATATAATTTAATAAAGCACATAAATGATGGAGAGATTTGAAAACATGAAAGAGTAAAAATATAATATAATAAAACACATGAATAATATAAAAATAATAATAAAAAAATAAAAGCTGGAAGACGGTCCCGTTAGAAGCCTCAACAACCAGCGAGCTTGCATGCGAAGATGTATGAATGTGGATGAAGCGAGAGTTTTATGTCAGAACAGAAGAGTGTGGCGCTCTAACCTCTCTGCCTACTCCCACGGGGAAACGGCGTGATGGTAAGTTATTAAGTATAATAGCTAGTGTTAATATATAAAAATCTCTGTTCTGGTGATGAAATCAGTTACAAATACGTGTACGTCATTTTTGTCCATTGGATGGTGGCGGCTTTCATTTTGAACTCCTCAAATGGCGAGATTCCTAGCCGAGAATCTCCCTCATTGCGGTACCGCTTACTTGGTCCATTAGTGTAACTCTTATTACTCTCCTAAGATATTTCATGTCGGCAGTCTGGATTTACACTCTTCCCATTCATTTTTAGATTTCACTGTGTTGATAGAGTGTAAACACACAAAATGCGATCGTAATGAAGTATATTCTTTCAGATCAGTTAGTTTAGATCTACATCTATTAGATTAAACGAGGCATAAAAAAGCAAGGGCAGCAGTGTACAAAAATTAAAAATATGTTTTGAATAGTCACTGAGGATTACCATTTTTGATTGTACTGAATTCTAGATGCTATGTATCTGTTCCATACAAAATTGTGTTTCCTATATTTTTCTTTTATTCGTGTGTTTTTATATCCCTACTCTTTAATCTTTTCCGTTATGTTTCTACACTGATGTATAATTCTATTTCTATAATTTACACACATATTTTGTTTTATTAATATTATGTTTAAATGCATAGTAGGTGAAAGGCTATAGAGCCGTGTATTTTAAATAAGTAAAATAAATAAATAAATAAAAATATATGGGCTATATTTTCTATAACATCTCGAATTCATTTCATTCAAAATTAATAATGCTCGATAACTGCAATATTTTTTTTATATATTGTTGTCTTTGCTTTTATACCCTATAAATAAAATATATTTAATAAAAAAGTATTTTTTTTAAGTTTCACGAAGCCCAATTATAGAAGCAAAACACATCAAAAAATACCCAGGCTTGAATAAATCACATAGATTGTGACCTCACCGGGAATCAAACCTGGAACTCTCGGAGTGAGAACCAGTGTAATGACCACTGGGCTACGAGGATCGCTGAACTTTTGCACTGTTACCGCCTCACATATACATAATATGCAACGTTCGTGTGGTTAACTTTGTATTTCCTTATCGCTCGAGAGAGGCTGAAATAACGTGGGTTTTGATGCAGTTTTCTCTACCTTATTGGTCATTTCCATAGGAAGGATTTTAGCTACGAATGTCATCACCAAACATTATCAGGAAAATAAGCAACGAATATTGTTTAGTTAAAAAGAATATTGTTTAATATTGTAATGAAATGGCAAAAGAATACGTACAGAATCCTTCATAAAATGTCAATACGATAGAAATATAGAAAATTTTTGGACCTTCCGCTACTGGAAAAGCTTAAGAGTGACGTGAATCTTCTCTTTAATACCAAAAAAATCTAATAATCCAGTTTTTGGATATAAATAGCAGGGATTTTATATTTGACAGATCGATTTAGTGCAAAGTACGTGCGATTCATGAATTACGAAGCATTAATTAAGCGAATAATCGAGCGAAGTACTTAATTGGCGAAATAAATAAATGCGTTAAATATTACAAGTGAAATTGGATGGAATGTTCTAGTTAATATTAAATAAGTGCTATCCAGCGATAATAAGCGTAAAACGTAAAAATTCATTTACGAGTGGTATACTGCGAAATAGTGTAATTTAAAGAATATCTGTTTTAATTCATTCCTTCCCCAGCTATGACACATGACAATATTTCAGATTAAAATATAGAGGTATCACATGACGAGTTGCAAAATCTATGTCATACAAAAGAAGATGTCATGGGAAAGACCATAGATATCTCTAGAATAGTCCATTCTAATATACAAAAGAAACTGATTAAAAACGTATATGAAACTCAAAAATTTGTGAACGTTCCATTGCGTAAATTAATCACATAAGTCAGCTCATTCAAGTCGTATGCTCTGGACTCCTCTATTAAGACTTCCGTAACGTTTTCTATATAAACGGCTTCGTCTCTGTGAGACTTCTTTAATTTATCTTAATTAATAAATAACTTAACATTAACTTAAAAGTGTTGGCCTCCCCCAGGTTCTCAAGTTTTGTATAAAATGTTTTAATTTATTTTGAGTGTACTTTATTATTATGAATGAATTATTCAGAGGATATTTTTAATATTGTATTAGACTTTAGACAACATTATTACCTGTACCAATCTTTAATTAAGGGTACAAAAATAAATATACACAAATATTAATGAAAGTGCCCTTGGGGTGTTAAATGGTATTAACATCATGATTTAAAAAATGTGTATTTCATGTCAGGATGTACAAAAAAGAATAGAAAAGTTATATTTTATTTACGCTATCAATATATCAACATAATAATTCTCTATATCTGTATGTCTATACGTCTTTCGTGTAACGTCCATAATTTAGTTCAAATTCACGGGTAATAAAAACAAATAAAACGGCCGGAGATGGGACTTGAACCCCTCCAGCAAATCCGAAGGCGGCAACGACGTTGCCACCAGTGCATGTGCATGACCGGTCAAAAACACAGTACATATGGGACGTACTAAAGACGTGAATCATTTGTACCATTGACTGCCGGCAGGGGAAATATTTAAAAAATATATTTTTTGGAATGAAGTCGTTATTACTATTTCATGGGTGTCGGCTGTAAATAAGTAAACACTTATTCTTTAGGAACCAGCACGTAAAAATACCGTCATTTTAGACGGGTTGCAGGTAGTGAAAGAATATCAATTACATACTTGAATTTACAAAAACATATTGTAACGAGGCGAAAAAAAATTGCGCACTGGTACTACCTAATGGTACTACCCTAAAAACAACAACCCGTTACACTTGCAAGTAACGGGTTGTTCTTTTTAGCGCGCTTGACAGCGAAATTGAAGCGAAGGCAGCCGCGATCTGCCGAGGCCAGTGTGGCAAGCCGAGCGACAATTCGTCAGCGAATAATTTGGAAAGATCTTATGTAGCGAAATAAACCGGAGCGAATAATACGTGTGAAACAACTACAGAAACAGTGATGAATTGTTGATTCAGAAATGTTAATTAATATTAAGTTCAATTGCTCCAATGAATTTAATATTAATAAGCGTTTAGTAAAAATCGTTCAATTCCGTCGATGAAACGTATTTCTGGAGATATATAATTTAAAACGGAATCATCAATCAAACTGATATCTCTGTATTATTGGAAAGGAGAGAATTATATACAGAATGCGATAAAATCAATAGAAATCTTATAAAGATATCTGGCCTTGGTCAAATAGGTCCTACGGCTTAAGGTCCCCTTTCTGCAAAATTCTGGCAAACATAAAATAACCATCTGTCATCACGTTTCCTTTCAGGAGGAGGGCGTAAATAGAGCTGCTAAACCTCCGAATAGAGAGATACGAAATTTTCTCGCTGTTTTCCGGAAAGTAGCGCTGAATGGCTGGCCCCATTCGTTTCGGGAATAAAAGAAAGTGTAAGCGAAAACTCCCCTACAATTGGATGGACCTAGGATGTTAATTTTCCTCCGCAAAATCTGCGATGGGTCGCGGCAATTTTCAGAGGACGAGAATTTTTCTAGGAATTATTTTAAAATTCTGTCGTTTACTCTGGCAGGGCATAATACTAGACTAATTTATTATGACTTTTTCTTCAAATATAGCAAAATTATTTTGTGGTTATATAACTATAATTTATATAAAATACTGTAAACACCACTTTTTTATTGAAAAAATTTAAACATATTTCGAAGCCAATGGCTTCTTCGTCAGGATAACAAAAATAAAATTTATAAATGGAAGTATAGATAATCAAAATATTAAAAAAGTTATATATGGAAAATGAATAATACAAAGTACCTACTTAACGTAAAATAAATTTAAAAGATAACTATTTGCAAAAAGGACCTGATCATTAATATTTTTAATGATTATTATAATGATTATTATTAATATTATTAATGATTATTATAAATAATCGGGTCCTTTTTGCAAATAGTTATCTTTTTGATTTATTTTCATGTTAAGTAGGTACTTTATATTATTCATTTTCCATATATAACTTTTTTAATATTTTGATTATCTATACTTCGATTTATAAATTTTATTTTTGTTATCCTGATGAAGAAGCCATTGGCTTCGAAACATGTTGAATTTTTTGTCAATAAAAAAGTGGTGTTTACAAAGCTATTTTATATCAATAAAATACGATTTAAATAAACAATAAAATCCATTATTTTAAATAACAGTTCATTAAACTTTATTATGCATACACGTTGAGTTATATTAATCCCTGCTATAGTTTCTAGTTTGATCATTTTACTTAATGTTTTACTCTTAAAGAAAAAAAAAACACTCCACAATGCAAATCGCTGCTCTACTAGAATAAGTTGACGAAACTTCTATACTTTAGTTAGTTTTTAATTTCACCTGATGATGATAGAGACGTGTAAAGAAGTGTAAATCAAATAATTATGTTGAACAACCAAATAAATAAATAAATTAGAAAGACATACAGAAAAATCTAATTCACGAAAAAATATTTAGATACTACCGGGATCCGAACAATTTGGATTTCATATAAGGTCGATATATTCACGGAAACATACAAGTCTACTATAGCTTAGTGGTCAGAGCACCAGTCCCGGATAGGAGGTGACCCGGGTTCGAATCCCGGTAGTAGCCAAATATTTTTTCGTGGATTAGATTTTTCTGTATGTCTTATTAAATGTAAATTACAACTTCACAAATATGAATGTGTTCTTGAATTTAATTATGTTGCACCACAAACTAACTACCATATCAATCAATAATTATAAAAGCCATTTATAAATATGGAAAATGTAGTTTAATATGAAGTAGAGGAATATAGTAGTCCACAGTAAGTATATACATCCAAAGATAAATGAACATCGCAAACTCCTAAATAATAAAATAAAAATATTATAAATATTTGGGTACCTAAAATTGAGTGGCTCTTCAGCAGGATTTCACGGAGCAACGTGTTTCTGTGTATCGAATAAGGTAAAGACGCTTATCAAAATGCTAAATTTTCAATCATAATATTAAGCAGTACATCAGGAATTTCTTACACCAATAATAATATCTTTACACACCTTAAAAACAAATATTTCTGAATCAAATTCTTACAATCTTGGCGAGATGCAGTTAAATAAAATAATTTTTTTATTTAGTAGAAGTCACATACCAACACTTTGAATTGAAGGGAAAAATCTGGTGTTATTTTTAAACATCTTCAACCTAGATCAGCGCTAGACCCAAAAACTAGCACAGATGCTCTTGTTCCCTATCCATTCAACGAACGTTGGTCATCAAACTCCACAGTAGACTGGCTAAATAACTGTCCACGACTACCAGCAATTTTTCTTGCGTTGTGAGATGCAAGATCTCGAATTTCTCTGCACGTCTCGTAATTGTCCAAGGTATTGAAGTATTTAGATTTTTTTGTTTTAAATAGGCTTTTTTTATTATTCATACAAACCGTAGAAAAAAATCTAAATAAACTTATTTTTCTAAAAAAAAACTATGATTATGAAGACTTGGAAAACATGTTATTTTCTAGGAATATTAGAAAATGCGTAAAAGAGAAGGCAATAGAAAGCAGTTTAATTATCGTACTTTATTGTAATACTAGTTAGTTGATATCAAAGTTGATTCTTTTCCATTAAGTCGTCTGTTATTAGAATTCATAAAAATTATAATTAACTACCAAATTCAATAATTTTATTAAACAAATAATATCACCTCACTTCCATTCAGGGGAAAGTGGGAGGATATTTTTTTTTGTACTGGTAAGCTCGTTTATAGTTGATGCTTCTATAAACTGTAACGTTCTTCAAAATCTAGTCTGATAACTATTAAGTACTTTCGTTTTTGTTGCCTTCAACACTCACCCTATATATTTAACTCAAGTCATATCTTCCACGTGCTCAAATAATTTCAGCAACCTTTTTTTAAATCCGCTGTCAAATTTGATTGCCAGACATATGTTTTAAGGGCCAATAAACTACTATTTAATTTCATGTAATAAATGTAATTTTTCTAATGTGAAATGCATAAAATGTTATATCTTGCTTGCAATCATAATACTCATGTTCCAATTCCAGATGCTACGCCAAAACTTGCAATTTCTTCCGTCCCGCTCGCTTAAGTTATTCAACGAAGGATTTCATCTCGAATATTTTGCAAAGGGGTTTTTTTAAATCTCATTCTTGTATTTTTTGATCATCATTATAATTATGATGAGTGGTTGGGAGATATTGTGATGGGTAATTGGGAACAAGGCAAGCACTCACCTTTCTTCCTTCGATTTTGCGTTTCTCCTCTTGCCTCTTCTATATCTCCAAACTTCTAGCGGCGAGGTGTTTCACGTTAATTTCAATGTAAAGCACTCGCGTCAAGATTTAAATCTTTGTTTCAATTTGCGGTAGTTCACAGCGGAAAAAAACTATGCGGTCACTTTTTTCTATTCCGATATTTTTTCTTATTGCGATTGCATCTGTTTTGTCGTATTGTGGCGGCTTCGATTTTCAAAAGTGGAGCGGCTCTAGTACTTGCTTGGTTTCGGGAATGGGTAGGGACTGGGAGAGAGGGAATACCTTTTTCCTAGTTCACAAATTAATTTAATGGCGCTAACATGCCGCCCGGGATGAAGGCTTGCCTTCATTAACAAGTGATAGAAAGAAGAAAAAAAAATAAAAAAAATAAATAAGAATAATAATGAACTTAACATAGCGTAATAGCGTAGCGTTTTAGCGTAGCGTTTTAGTGTAGCGTTTTAGCGTAGCGTTTTATCGTAGCGTTTCAGCGTAGCGTTTTAGCGTAGCGTTTCAGCGTAACGTTTTAACGTAGTGTTCTAGCGTAGCGTTTTAGCGAAGCGTTTAAGCATAGCGTTTTAGCGTAGCGTTCTAGCGTAGCGTTTTAGCGTAGCGTAAGAAAGAAAATAAATAAAAAATATGGCGTTTAGCGAACTAAAAATAAGTTAAAAAATAACAAGTTAAAATTAATTGTATACAGAACACACAAGAAGGAGAAGTCACTGAAGCGGCAATGGACAAATATTACAATTTTTAACGCGTTTTCGAATCATGTTGCGTGCGGAAAGGATCCAGAAGTTTTGTCTCAGCAAGGCTAATAATAGACTTGCTCCAGCGTGAAGATTTTTAGTATGATAATAATCAGCAATTAAGTGAACAATGTGGTCTTTTGCAGGCAAAACGATTGGATGCTTTTGTGTAGAACTAAGTTGTGATTGGTTAAGTCGACCACCAACACGAATGATTTTAACATCATTTAAGTATGCGTTCAACTTGCGTAAAGCTATAGAGTCTGTATTCAGGGAATGATGGCGTTGTATGCATTTAATTATGAAATTCTCTGTTAGTTCTAAATCGTTTGCAGAAATAAAACCGCGTGTTTTCAAGATGTTTGAAAAGCGTAGGACATATACCGAAGCGCGTAAGAATTTTAGATAACTTGACATTCGTTTTGCCAATTTGTATATAGCGTTATCTTGCACGTCACTATTAGACGGTACAAGAAGTGACACGGTCTTTGACTCGGGGAGCTCCTCGTTTGAGCTTGTAGCAGCAACAGAGAATTGTATAGGCCACTCTTGCATCGGCCGGGTAAACCATGAGGGACCGTGGTAATAAAAATTGTTATCAATTAGTTGACTTGGCATAACAGGTCGGGATATTATATCCGCAGGATTTTGAACACCTGGCACGTGGAACCAATGTTCAGCCGATAGGTTCTCATTTATAGCAGCGATTCGATTTGCAACGAATGTTTTAAACTTATAAGGAGCGGCGCGTATCCACGAGAGAGTAACTGTGGAGTCTGTAAATGACAAGATTTTATTTAACTGAACGCGTTTGCAAATGATATCTCGTACGCATGCTATTAGATTTGAAAGAAGAAGCGCCGCACAGAGTTCTAACCTTGCAAGAGATACACATTTTGGTGAAGCAACTCTAGTCTTTGCGCATAACAATGTGACTTGTGCTTCATCTTCTTTGTTGTTTACTCGAATGTATAGCACTGCGCCATAACACTTCTCACTCGCATCGGCAAAACCGACGAGTGCTACGTTTGAGTAAGACTGCGAAATACCTACGTGACGGGGTATTTTTAACTTTTAGAGTAAATGAAGTTCTGACTTGAACTGTTGCCACTGACTTTCAATGTAAGCTGGAGCATTTTCGTCCCACTCAAGATTTTGCTTCCAACACTCTTGAACTACTAATTTTAATAACGTGGTAACTGGACCTAACAAAGAAAGAGGGTCGAAGAGTCTAGCAGTTGTGGAGAGAATTATGCGCTTGGTGCATTTATCCGATTGACACACATCGGCGTTAATCTTGAATAGGAATGCGTCATCGGTAGGATTCCATCGGAGACCTACGATTTGTGTATAAGCCTCTTCATCAAATTGAACGAGCTTCGGCAATTTGAGATCAGCGGGAATTTTTTCAATTAATTCGGTACTGTTTGAGACCCATTTACCTAGGTGGAAACCACCAGATTTGAATAACTGGACTAGATCGCTATGAAGTTGGTAAGCGTTGTCAACCGTATCGACAGAAGACATGTAGTCATCCATGTAAAAGTGTTTTTTGGCTGCCCATGCAGCTGCGGGCCAGCGAGAGCGTTCATCTGCTGCTAGTTGCCTTATGACGCGCATTGCCAGATATGGCGAACTCGAAATCCCAAAGCAAACGCGATTAAACTCGTAAGTTTGGATCGGGTCGCTAGGATGGAATCTGAATAATATACGCTGAAATCGGTGATGTTCTGGCTTCAATTTAACTTGGAAATACATCTTCTCGATGTCTGCTGAGAGCGCAATCGGGAAGAGCCTAAGATTTATTAGTAACTCAAAGATGCTAACTTGCAGATTTGACCCAATATATAGCAGATCATTAAGTGATTTAGTCGAACTTAACTTACAGCTAGCGTTTACGACTATTCGCGTGCGGGAAGTTAATTTTTCCGGGCGATAAACAGCATGATGTGGCATATAATAGCATGGACCGGGTGCGAGGTTATCAATCGCATTGATATAACCCTTGTCAATATAATCTTTAATGGTTTCATTGTAATCCTTGCGTAGTTCAGGAATAGAATCTAACCATTTTTCCAATTGAAGAAAGCGTATTTTAGCAATTGTGTCTGTACGACCAATTTCCGTTGGTTCGCATTTAAATGGTAATGCTACAGTATAACGTCCCGTCGCATCGCGTGTGAAAGTTTCGGTGAATATTCGTTCGCAAGCTGCGTCATCAGGACTTAAATGTTTTCTAATCGGTACATTTTCCAATTCCCAAAAGCGTTGCGGTAAATTTTCTAAAGAAGGTTCGTCAACTATTGCGTGTAGGGCGCGTTCAATCGGTTGCACGACACAGTCTGCTTTTCCCATGATGACATAGCCAAACGAGGTTTGTATCCCGACTGCATTTGAGTCGGATGACATCACCTTTTGGTTTCCCAGCAAAAGAAAGGAAATAGTTCATTGCCTATTAAAAGATCAATATCCGCGGGCGTATGGAAATTTTCGTCAGCTAAGGGTAGGCCGTGCAAATGTTGTAGTTTGTGAATGTTCACATAAGCGTTTGGAACTTTATCCGATATAGTGCTGATTACACGTGCGTTTATTTTGAATCTGCAGTGTGCATCAAAGCGCGAATAGATTGTCAAATCAGCGAGGCCAAATACTGGCTTTTCAGAGTTCCCTATGCCTCTGACTGTTGCTGGAGAATTTAAAATATTCAGGTTTAGACGATCACAACATTTTTTTGTAATAAAATGACTTGTAGAACCACTGTCTAACAATGCTCTGATTTTTAATCTTTTGCCGGAATCGTTTAAAGCGTATATTACCGCAGTAGGTAACAGAGTAATCGAATTAGAAGAGCTTGGACGCGTCTGGTTATACGTTACATTGCTATGCATAGAAAGTGGAAAATTGGAAGCGACGGCTGCGTTTGCCGTTTGTGATTTTGGGGCGGGTGATGATGTTTGCGCGCGGTTAAGCGACGTATTATCATTAGACGATAAGCGTGTATTTGCCATCGAAGACTCTATGTGAATTTTAGTATGATGCATTCGCTGGCAGATGGCGCATCTATTTTGCGATTTACATTTTTTCACACTATGAAAGCCCAAACAATTAAAACATAAATTATTATTTTTCACGAAATCATTTCTATGATGAGAATTTAAAAGAAGAAACTTATCGCATTTATAAAGTGGATTAGGATTATCGTTTTTACAAAAAGGACACTT
>JADDOH010010050.1:0-10807 GCA_016648135.1 Agrypnia vestita | reverse complement strand
CTATAATTTTCACTATATCCACTGGACACTCTAAGTCGACGGTAACTTTCACTCAAAAAAACAACCGACGCGGATTTCACGCCCCGTAGACGTTTCACACCAACTGCCTGATTTCTGCTGTGTCTTGACATTTTAAAACCCCCCTAGCGGGAAAAGGTCCTAAGTCGTGTGTTTCCAGGATTTTCAATATTCTACTTCTCTTGAAACCAAATTCTTTGTTCCTAAGATTCAATTTGGCAAAAAAAAAACATATCTCCACTCGGATATGTCAGTTGATCCCACCTCCTGTTGCCGTCTCTATCTCCATCCCTGTGCCCGTTTCGGGACGGACTTGGTGGCTTCAGACGGTTTGAACTCGCTTCACAAGCGCGATAATTAATTTTTAATATTTAATTTCTAAGTTCAGTCCATATTGTCGTTTGATCAACCGTAACCACAATCTATCGGGTACTCCCCTAATCATAGTTGATGTTTCTTCATTATCTACCATTACCATGTTCCGTTCTCCCGTATTTTCACTCGTCTTTATCGGAAATTTAACGTTTCTTGGCCGCTATATCATGGGATCAATTTCCATATATTCACCACGTGCACACTGCATACCTAGATATAACAATCATCCAAAGGTACTATACCTAATTTTAAATTAATTTTGGGCGATCTTTTCTCGTGAATCATCCAATGAATCCTGTCTTTTGCCCGCGGCTCTCCGCGCACAGGGACGTATTAGTTCCCTCCGTTGCGGAATTTAAACATAATTTGTAACCATTTATTATTATTTTTATTGGCAGTAAGATTGATCCACAAAATAACTATGTTACATAGACAGTGAATATTCTCGAACAATATAATACTGGAAGAGTACTATTCGCTATAACACAATAAACTATTAATGTAAGTTAAATTAAATTTTTAAATTCAGTGGAAGATTTTTAAGATCGTTTTGCTTTTAATTTTTTTCCCAAAACAAAATAAATAAATAAATAAACACACAGATACACACTCACACAACCCACTATTGGACATGTTTTTATTATTCTTTTATCGATTGTATGTATGTTTTTCGCGTAATTGGCCCAAAACTCTGTGCATCAATTATTGTCTTTTCTTCAAAGATTGATTAATTATATGGCTGTAAGAAACCCAATAAATGAAAACAAATAAAACAAATAAAACAAATAAGTAAATAAACCTCCAGTGCCGCAGGCAAGGCGTCGGATTAATTCAGTGCTCATTTATTGCCAAGGCACTGGACGCCTCCGCTGATAACTATATACCGCTCACCATGTTCTTAGAGGTGTGTTGAAAGATTGCTAGTATCTGTCGAATCGGTCTCAAGTAGTTGTCTGTATTTGTACGTTTATCATTATTACATGCTCTTGCTATATCCGTTCCACTTCACATTATTGTTCCTCCCGTCTTCGAATTTCTATCACACTATGTTCTCCTATGTTTTTGGTACTTATATGCTTGCTTTTTACTTGCATTTACTCCTATATATATTTGTTTCATTTATCCATCCATCTATAAGATCCCCATACGCTTTATCCTTTTATTTCATGTGTATATGGGCCGCAAATTCATATTATTTTATTTACAATATTCTTATCTAGATACACTTGTTCCAATTATGTTTTGTGGTTATTACTACCAAACCCGGCGAAATCTGAGCTAGAATAGCCAATCGTATACACGTTACCCGTCCTGTTGAAACTACGCTAACGTCGGACAGGTTTGTAGTGATTACATAGTTAATATATTGTATCTATATTCGAGTATATTATTTTCTTGTCGTGCCATTAATATGCTTACACGTTATCGTTATCTCTTTCCTAACCGTATATACCGTCATTGCACAATTACCTATCTGTTGTAAAAGCCTGAAGAGCGTTAGTCTACAGATAAATATAATAGAATTATAGTTAACTTTTCTATCTGCCTACGTTATCCGACTCCCGCGAAACGAAAATAAATCATTATCCGCTCAGTTAAGGTCACCCCTCTGGTACATCGTATACGTTTTAATCCGTGTTATTACAAATTATTTATGGGCGTTTTCCTCTCGCGATCCCCCGATTAGACCTGCCTTCCTTAGTTTTGCTCAATATTCTGCCTCTCTGTTGCACGGGGATCCACTCGAGATGAAGATATACGGCTCTTAAACGGTTTCAAAACCCGAGCAAAAAAGTCAATAATTCAGAAACCTCGTGGAACTGTCAATATCATCGTCACCTTAGAGTAGACGTTAATCGGTTTTTTAACGGCTTAAACTGCAATAACGCGACCTAAATCTCTGAAAACCATGTTCAGCTTTTTTATGGGAAGCACATGCGGACCGCTCGGACCGCATCGATCGTCAACCATTTGTACCAAACACGGCTTTACCACAAGATTAATATGATTTATAAAAATTGATTAGTAACTGCCCGTAACCTATATCCGATCAATCGCTACTAACTCCCTCCCAATACTCCGCCAGGTGGGCTTAGCTCAATTTTTCCCGCGTAGCATTTAAATCATCTTAGAGTTCAAAATAAAAATAATAAAAAAAAAAATCTATAGAAACAGGTGATTCATCACAGCTATATAGACTCCTTTTTAAATTGTCTAATACTTTTATCGATTTTATAATATGATTCTTAAATATTATCCCATTTGTTACATCTTTTATTTCCATTGGCAGTTTGTTATTCAATTTGGTATTTTTTTTATTTGTTTATTTAGAAATCTTAACAGTTTCAATGTTTAGAGTACAGTATACCTACATTGCGTAAACTAATTACAAAGATTCACAGATGTTTAAGGCGTAGTAAATGAAGTACAATAATACAATGGATATAAGAAAATTTGAAAGCTAAGAGAAAATATTATAGTAAGCAACAAACTACAAAGACCAGGTTATCGGAGATGTTCGCTGTAGCATCTACCAAGGAATGAAGAGGCTGGCAGGTGACAGAGAGGAGTGGAGAGATCGAGTGCTTGATACAGACCAATCCTAGGATTGTCATCCCCAAAAAAGTAACAAACAATAAAATAAAGGAAATACAATAATGAGTGTTGATAGTAACACGGGAATATGAATTGAGGGAAAAGGGTGAGGATGTAGGAGTCAGAGTAAAGGCGGAGAAAGAGAAGATTAGATGCGGTGAGTGATTGGCTGAATATTAAAATTGAAATTGAATTGAAATTAGTAAGCAGGTAAAAGTAAACAAAATATTATTAAATAGTCAATTAAATTTAACTACCAGTCTAATTCTAAAAAAATTTTCCGTAATTTTGTGAACTTCAACAATGATATTTAAAAATAATTTAGAAAACCAAAAAACATCATTCATTTTGATATTTTGACAATTATACAACACCCTGACGATGGAAAGGTTTAACCGAAATATGTAGGTGTAATTAATGAATATAGTAGATTAAAACAAATAATACCTACAATTATTTTTTTTTAATCTTTTAAATGAACATGATTAGGTACTTACGTACCACAATACGATTTTGATATAAATCGTGTATTATTAGCCCATATAAAGTAAAATATGGAACTCAATAAACAGTAAAATAAATATAAAGAATCATGTTTCAGCGCGGATGACAGCGGGTTAATAACGCAGCTTTCTGTTTGGCGTAAAGTAAGCACGGATGAAGTTGCTAATTTACTCACTAGCACAATACTCGCACTTCCGTGATTACACCCCAATAGTTATAGGCCAGTCGTGTCCATTAGCGAAGGGAAAAACTAAATTTCAAAATGAAGACTACAACACACACACGTTCACCAGTTTGAAGACTACAAAGTGTACACTACAATTGTAGTAAAAACTACATGAAGTGAAGTAATTGTAGTACTACGAAATGAAGTGACGTAAATGAAGTGAAGCAATGAAGTAATTGTAATATTAATGAAGTGAAGTAATGAAATGAAGTAATTGTACTACAAAATTGTAGTACTAGTGAAGTAAATATTTTTTTTCCCAAATAAAAATTTGGCGACCTAAAAAAAAAAGGTCGCCAGCCAGATTTCTTCATTCGATTCCAAAAAATTTTCAAACTATGGGGGTGGGTTGTTACAGTTTCCAGAGATTTCTTCATTTAGCTACATCAACTTCCCAAAAATTTCACGTAAAAAATACATACACTATTTAAAGTATGTTTCTCATACTTTCGATAACTTTGAAGTGTGTGTACTTTGTAGTGTTCGCTTTGAAATGAAGTGTACTATTTGAAGTTAATACTTTCAATAACTTTGGTGTTTGTAGTTTGTAGTGTGCACTACACTTCAAAACGTGCGAAGTGTGCACTTCAATGTAATGTAGTACTACATTGTAGTAGTGAGTACAGAGCGGACCCATTACTAGTGTCCATTATACATATCCACTTCGCGTTAACCCGGCGCGCGTCAAATCCCCGAACACCGTCGGAATCGCACGAGTCCGGCCGAAAAACGCCCGGGAGAATGAAGCAATCAGCTGTCATGGCCGATTGCGATCAGAAAATTCGGCCATTGTGAAGAATTACACTGATTGTGGGCGATTGTTCTGGACTGTTGAGCTGTGAAAATGGTTGTTTCTGTATACACTCTACGTTTGTTGCGACTGTATTCGGGGTAGAATGGATCTAGACGTTTTGTATTATATGTGCGAGCATTATCTGGAACATGTTTAGATTTGATAACTCTTTTTTTTTTTATCATCCGACAGAAAGACATAAATACATGGTAAGAAAATAATACAAAAGAGTATTGTAGGTGTTCCACAAATAGAACGATACAGATAAGACAGAGATAATAAAGATTAATTTAACAGACACGGATTAGACCAGGCGCATGCAATGAGTGGATATATTATTGCTTGCCCAACGTAACTTGGCCCGCACTCGGCGGTAACCCCTCGCCCTGTCATTCAGTTCATTCTCGTCTTTGAGTGCGAGCTGTGTCATCTTGATTACCAATATACACTGAATTATTATGTCCAAAACATCCTAAACAGTCTGGGATGGTGCAAGAATAATTGCCAATGAAGTATTAAAGTTTTGCGAAACTGAAAAAGCGAAAAATGGACCGATATTACCGTCTGACAGAATACTATGGTATATTGAAATCTAAATAATTTGACAATAATCTTGATACAAATATTAAGTGATATATTTATATATTTTATTTCGATTTTTTTCTCAAACACATATACCTACTCGTATTCTCACGTACATAAATGTCATGCTTCAGTGTTCTTATTGCACGCTCCTAGCTAAGACTCAGTGATAATAAGGAATAAAAGTAAACACTGATAATAAGTAATACGTATAATGTATATGATGCACAGGTCAGAGTGACGATTTCCAGTAGGTATCTGTCAATTATATGGCCATTTGTATCGTGCAGGATGGAAATATAGTTAGTATAGTTTAACTAACATATTTCGAAAAGCTTCATAACTATGCAAAATCTAAAAGCTAGCAATCAGTAGAATAATGCCACAAGGTTCAAGGTAAAGATTTTATATTAATTTACTATATTTAACTGTCTATTAACTTAATACCTGGAGTAAAATTGAACATTATGGAAACAATTTTTTCTTGATGTTTTCTAAAGAAATACATATGTATTAATTATATATGTAAGTAATCATTGACGATTTATTGAAAGACAGTTCAAAAATAAACAGATTATAATAGCGCATATACAATAGAAATTTAGCAAACGTATTCAGATGAAATTTGGCGACTTCTGTATGGGTTATTGTAACTTGATCGGTAAAGGCTATAAATCGGTAGCAGCTAAATGGATCTACTTTTATTAATTTCATCATTTTTTCTCATATCTTCTCTTGCGTTTTTTATCACATTTTTGTATGGAAATATCTCATTTTGAAATTTATTCATCAGGTTACATATATTTTAAATACGAATATCTTATTAAAATGTCACAAAATAAATTATATAATTGATTAATAAATTACCAAACCTTCGATGTTTTAAAAATGAAGAAAATTGCTCCACTTTGTAGGCTTTTTATGACTAAACGGCCTGTTGACATGTCTATATTATTCAATAATATTACAAAGTAAACGTTTATCTTAAATTTGTTACAATTATTGAAAAATCTGTTATTAAGTTTACATGCAATTTATGTTTTAAAAAACACTGTTTTTTAAATTATTTTTATTTTTTGAGTGTTTATATCAATCGTTCATAGATAGTTTATAACTTTTTTTGTATCAAATTAAAGGAATAGACATTATTATTTTAAAATTAATAGAAAAAAAATCAAAAAACTATTCTCGATTTCAGATTTTAGCTATTTAATCAAGGCACTGCGTATTGTGTCATAAATACGTTGCGTCTTGATTAAATATCTAAAATCAGGAATATCGACAAAGATATTGATTTTTTTTTTTGTTTTTATTATAAAATTATAATATCTAATCTTTTTTTTGACTATTGAAGTAAAAAAGTTGTCAACCATGTAAAAAGAGTTGAAAAAACCCACAAAAAAATAAAATATTTTTTAAAAACAGTATTTTTTAAAACATAAATTGCAAGTAAACTTACTAACAGGTTTTGCTATAAATGTAATAAATTGAAGATAATTGTTTTCTTTATAATATTATTGAATAAAAAAGACATCTCAACAGGCCGTTCAGTCATAAAAAGCCCACAAAGTGGAGCAATTTTCTTCATTTTTAACACATCGAAGGTTTGGTAATTTATTAATCAATTATATAATTTATTTTGTGACATTTTAATAAGATATTCGTATTTAAAATATATGTAACCTGATGAATAAATTTTAAAATGAGATATTTCCATACAACAATGTGATAAAAAATGCAAGAGAAGATATGAGAAAAAATGATGAAATTTGTTCATTCTGCTAGACGATCGCCTTAATATTCTAGATATTGGTAATGATATGGTCAGGGATGTGGACGAGATAGGATTGTTGCTGGACTCTAAAATGAATTTCAACCGGCACATTGATGAGATTGTCGGTAAAGCATTCAAAATGTCCGACTTTATAATGCGTCTTGGCAAACCATTTAGTCAAATTAGTACATTTAGGAGACTATACCTACCCACACTAACTCAATTGCATAAGCATATGAAAAGCCCTATACCTAGCTTAATATAGGCGTGCAGCCTTGTTTTTTAAGAACGGCCATGTAGATTTTGTATTTTTATTTTTTATTTTATTTTGCTACAACCTTAAAATCATTTTACTTATTTAACCCCTCAAAACTAACACCAAGAACATGAAGGCCAGCGCACAAAGACCACCGAGATGTTGTGCAGCTACCGATATTTGGAAGCTAAGATAATAATTAAAATCTATAATAATTAGAAGAGCAACGAAGTAAACAATATTGTTATACAGGGTTTCCCGTATCTTGACGTCAAGCCGAAATTGGGTGATAGGACAAGTCATAATAGTTATCAGAAAAATATTTAAAAAATTAAAAAAACAGTCAGTTAAAACTGGGCATAAATTCGAGCTAAAATCTGTTAATCTCTGGTCGGGAATTTTATAAAAGGAAATACGAGCGCGGAGTTCTCTGTGTATGACGGTTGCTACGAGACAGATTGTTTGGAGACATCTCGAACCGAGCGGTTGAATTTGGTCACGGCGGAAAAAACCTATAATATATAATTAAACATTTGGTGTGTTGAAGTGGTGCTTTAAGCGGATTTGGTAGCTACAAGGAAGATAGACGGAAGGAAGATAGAAGAGATCGGACGGAGAAAGACGTAAGTGCAAACTGGTGTAAGTGGCATCTTCACATCTAGAGAGCTTCTAGTTCGATTTTTCCCTGTAGAAAACCCGAACCAGAGTTAAAGTTAATTATAAAATTGCTCCAACAGTATGGATTTTGAATACTTGGTTTGGTCAAAAAGTAACATTTTTTTCAAGCTGGAGTAGTTAGCTTTGAATTTTGGACAAAAGTTTATAGAAGCATTATTCAGGATTACATAATAAAAAAATGAAGAAAAATAAAGACTTGTAGCAACAGGAGTGAAAAGACCGTTACAGGGTGTAGATTTTTTTAATTTTTTTTATATGCTTATAATTTTTAAAACACGAGACTTAGATTTTTAAAAATATTTTTCCGGTAACAATTATGACTTGGCCTATCACCCGATTTCGGCTTGACGTCGAGATACGGAACACCCTGTATATCGTGCCACCTCGATACAGGATTATCCTATGGTGTTTTCATTAATACATATAAAAAATAAGTAATAAAATAGACAAAAAAATTAAAATGGTTAATTTTTATTTATATTATTCTTAAAATAAGTACCTAAAACCTAAAGAACGCATATTTATAATTTTTTTGCAAATCTACACGTTTCTTGCTCTTTTCTTACGTTTTTCGTTATTTCATTGAAAATCTTCATTGTAATTATGTATTTTCATCAATTTCTGAAATTCGGCCTTCTTTCCGGGTGGCACTCATCCTATCTCTCCCTCGTATATCCTGCTCGTACTCATGTTGACCTTTATCAATTTATATTATAAATTATTTATCCTCGGTGACTGCATTCAAAACATTTTTTTTGGTGTTGCTACCTTTGCTTTTATACCCCTCAAATAATGAAATACATATCTAATGTATATCTTGGATTTATTTGGGTTTTATCTTAAAAAATATTATTTTTATTTCCTTCTTCTTCTTCATGTGCCCTGTCGGGTCCCCCCGACGTCGGCGACTGCGAGAAAGTTTCTCTGTCCAGGGCAGTGCGGAACAGCTCTTCCACGCTCCTTATCCCGGTCCACTCACGGATGTTTCCAAGCCAGGAATGCCGCCTCCTCCCGACCCCTCTGTGACCCTCAATCTTTACTTCATAACGAGCTGAAGAATGGAGTACTTTTCGCCTCTCATTATGTGACCGAAGTATGACATTTTACGGAGCTTTACTGTGTTGAGTAACTGTCTGTTTGTATTTGCTCTACGTAAAACTTCAACATTACTAGTCATGTCAGTCCAAGATATCCTTAACATTTTACGATATATCCACATTTCGAACGCCTCTATGCGATTTAGAGTATTCTTGCTTCAACACCGTAAAGTAGAACTGACCACTGACCATAAAATACATTTAAATTGTCATAATTCACCTTCATCTAATTATGTTGATCATAATAAGGTTTTCGTGAAATTTTCAATAATGAAACATTAATTTCTTCTGTATTTAACAGCGCTTCAAAACGTGATTTAACGGGTACATTCTTTGAATAACGATTGAAATAAAAACATGAACCTAGCATTTTTCTTTAGACCTGTCAAACTAATTTTGTCTAACGAGGTCGTAAAAAGAGCCCCTACTTAGTTTATTATTATTTAACTGCGACGTTACAAGGGATGAAAAAAACATTTTTATGACATTTTTGCTGGTCCCATTTTTACACTCCTGCGCCTCCCGTCACCGTTATTTAATTAATTTTATATTGAAGCTGGAGAATGAGAACTTCATTTAAATCTTCTTTATCTTTTCGAGCTATTCTTCTAATTCTTTCCGCCCCTTTGTACACTTTTCGCATTCCAGTAGTTCGCGAGCGCCCTCGCTTCGCCAGATAGTTCTCACTCTTTATATTACGCTCTTGGGTGAACTGAACCGGGCACCCGGGGTTCGCATTTTGAACGGCTTACGCCGGCGTTACTGGATGCGTTTTCGTACGAAATTGAGTAGTACGTATACATACGAATACGCAAGTACATTCCTGACCTGAAGTAGTATTGAACATCGCACATTGTACACGATTTAGTAGTGCGTGTACGCACGTATAGATGCGTCGTCCGACACGATCCGAATTCGTTCGGAAAGGGGTTGTAACATTTTTGCATACACCTGCCATTTTAAAAAAAAATCGCGACCAACAATGAAACCTATATAAGTCGATAGAGGACATTTATACAAACATAAAATTATACGGTCATAAACTCCTAAAGTGTCAGGTTTCTGAGATATTTACACATAAATATTGCTATATTGTACATATGAAGTGTCATCCAAATGACACAATTATAAGTAAGTATTGTTAAAAAGCATTGCGATTACGTGAATTTACGTTATTTTCTTTAAATAATTGTAAAGGTGATGAAATGTTACTGTTTTCATTGAATTTTTGAAGATGTGCGTATAAATATACCTAACGAGAAATAAGGTAAATTATTTCATGATGACGAGTACTTAAGTGAGAATGGGACGAAAATACGACGTTGCATTTTTTCTCTCACTTGTAGCTTCGTATATAAGGGACTTTCACTTTGTCACTTTGTAACGCACTGTGCACAAGCATACCTACAAGTGTACGTATTTCATTATTTCCTTTTCATCGTTTTCGTCGTGTTTGTTGTTACCTAATTGTTTTGTATGATCATTATTTAATTTTAATTGTTTTCGTTGTGTTTGTTGTTACCGAATTGTTTTGTTTGACTATTATTTAATTGTAATTGTTTTCGTTGTGTTTGTTGTTACCAAATTGTTTTGTTTGACTATTATTTAATTGTAATTGTTTTCGTTGTGTTTGTTGTTACCAAATTGTTTTGTTTGACTATTATTTAATTGTAATTGTTTTCGTTGTGTTTGTTGTTACCGAATTGTTTTTTTTGACTATTATTTAATTGTAATTGTTTTCGTTGTGTTTGTTGTTACCAAATTGTTTTGTTTGACTATTATTTAATTGTAATTGTTTTCGTTGTGTTTGTTGTTACCGAATTGTTTTGTTTGACTATTATTTAATTGTAATTGTTTTCGTTGTGTTTGTTGTTACCGAATTGTTTTGTTTGACTATTATTTAATTGTA
>JADDOH010010049.1:0-23408 GCA_016648135.1 Agrypnia vestita | reverse complement strand
GCGGTCTTCCTGGGAGTCTGGTACCAGACGGCAGCTTGTTCGCTGCTATGCTCACTACTCTCTCAGTACAAGCTCTCTCCACATGATCTCTCCAGTAACGTATTCTAGATCTTCCCCATCGGACAATATCCTCGACGTCACAGGTCCTTCGTATTTCGGAATTCCTCACTCGGTCTCGGATTGTCAGTCCCGCAATGGGTCGGAGAGTCTTCATCTCAGTTATTCTTAGGAGATTTTTTGTTCTTGTAGTGTCAGCCCTTGTCTCGATACCGTACGTCATGATTGGGCGGACACAGGTCTTGTATATCTTCACTTTGCTCTACTTGAGCATATGTTCGTTTCTCCAGACAGCATTTCTCAAGCATCCAGCAATAGTTGCGGCTTTGTTTGCTTGCTCTCTTACTTCTTCGTAGAGGTCGTTACTGCTGGATATCTCGACACCCAAGTACTTGAAGCTCGTTACTTGCTCTATTATTTTATCGACAATTGCAAGCTCGCATGGTATCGGCAGTTTCGATGTTACCATGCTCTTAGTCTTAGCTACGGAGATTTTCATGTTGAATCTTTGTGAAGACATATGGAATTTGTGCTAAAGTTTTTGAAGATCGTCTTCGGTGTTGGCTATTAATACCGCATCATCAGCATAGCATATTATATCTATCTGTTTGTCTCCCATGTTGTAGCCTAGATTCATTGTTTTGACATCTTCTATTAGCTTATCCATGATGATGTTGAATAAGAAGGGGCTCAAGCTATCTCCCTGTCTGATGCCTACTGCGGCTGGGATTTCTTTCGATAGATCATGGTTTACTTTTATGCGCATTTTGTTGTTAGTATTCAAGTTATGAATAGCCTTGATGATGGGTAGTGGTACATCTTTTTCCGTTAGGATATCTATAACATCTTCTAGAAGCACTCTGTCAAAGGCTTTTGTGAGGTCAACAAAACACATATACGCCGGTTTATTATATTCAATGGATTTTTCCCTTATTTGTCTTACCACGAATATTGTGTCAGTGGTAGACCGGTTTTTTCTGAAACCTTGCTGTTCATCACAATTTTGAATTATGTTCTCCAGTTTTGTTTTTACAATGCTTGTGAAGAGTTTTTGCGATGCGCATAAAAGGGATATTCTTCTATAATTTTCCGGGTTTGTTTTGGAGCCTTTCTTAAAAATAGGGATGGTGATACTCAGTTTCCATTCATTTGGTATTTCAGATTGCTCTAAGATTTTGTTGAAAAGTTTATTTAATTCTTTCGCTACCTTTATGCCTCCATATTTTATGAGTTCGTTTGGGATTTCATCTATTCCGGGAGATTTTCTATTTTTTAACTTCTTTATGGCTGAAATCACTTCGTTATTGCTCAGGATCACGTTTGATCCTTCGTCATGGCCATCGTCCAGCGTGACAGTTCTCGCTTGGTTAGCACTCCCAAGCAAGTTTTCAAAATAGTTTTCCCACTCAGTTATAGATATTTTATTTGTTTGTATGTATTCATTTATAGGCTTTTTTTGTTTTCTAAGCATGTTCCATACCCTTCGCTGTGCTCCGTAAAGATCTCTCTCCATGTCTCTGGTAAATTTTAACCAGTATTCGTTCTTTATTTTATCTATTTCAGCATTGGCCCTGTTTCGTACGGATTTATACTTTCTGTATTCTTCTGATGTGGGGTTGCTTCTATACATTAGATAACTATCCCTCTTTTCCCTTACTAGGTTTTTTACATTCTCATTATACCATGGTCTCTTATTAGGTTCAGCATTCACATTTACTTTTTTTCTTCCTAGGGCCTCATCTGCAGCATTGTTGATGTTAGTTTTAATCTTTTGCCAAGCATCTTCTACGCTGTCACTTTCGGTCACCCCATTTTGATTCATTTTATCGGTCACTCTGTTGACATAAAGTCCTCTTGTGCTATCATTCTCCATTGATTGTAGATTGAGTTTTGAGATGTATTTAGGTTCCTTGCGTCTTCTCTTTGGTCGCTTCAGTTTCATTTTGCAGAGAACTAGATGATGATCGGAACCTATATTTGCCGAGGATAGTACTCTGACATCATTTATTGTAGAGGGATGGATATTTCTATTCGTTAAAGTCAAATTAATGTTTTGTTTTATGAACTTTATATTGTATCTGCATTTATAGTAAATGAATAGTTAAATATACATGCTAAAAACATTCATACACATTACCTTCATGTAGATTGTAGTTTTCATATATTAGAATGCAAACCGCCAAGGAAAATTCTGATCCCAGTAATCGGCGCGTACTGTATTTATTTCTCTATTCGGGAATACGAGATGCCATTGTTTCTGGTTACTCGCATTACATTTTTTTGTAATTTTTCTATCAGTGAGCAAAAAATCAGAATTCAGTATATTAATTATTAATCAAAATATATTATAGATGTCTCATTGAGACGAAATAATATATTTATTTTGGGAAAGTAGGTACGGAAGTCTTTGGGTGTTCATAGGGTCTACGACCTATCGTACGGCTGGCTTAGGTGATCACTTTACACAATGCAATTTTCACCATTTCCACCCGTGATAGAATACCACATCTATCAAATTTTACAATCCGCTTCACATGTGTGTTGTAATTAACATTAGCGTCACCGGCGTCCAAAGCTTTTCATTCCTTAATCAAATATAGATGTCAATAATGAGTTATCAGGTAATTAATTGTTGGCCACTCTTGTGTGTAATTGCGATCATCGTAATTGAACAAATTGTTTCTGCTCTCTGCCACGCTCCGGCAATTTTGCATTGATTTCAGTATTCACCTGTGTCCTTCCTTCCAGCTGGGTACCCTACCGGTTACGCGGGCCCAGTGTATGCAGCGGGGGCCCTCTATCCACCTCCGGTGGGAGTGACGCCTCGGACCTTTGGGTTGCAGACCGTGCCCTCTCATTATCCTGGACAGGTCCCCTACACGTCGCAGGTAAATAAACTTAGTGCATTCCAATCAACGGTACAGTGTCACATTATATTAGAAATCACTTAAGATTGTTGCCCTACTCAAAGTAATTACATATAGGGGGAACAATATTTTTATATGCAGGTATGTTCTAAGAACACAATTACTGGATTTTGTCCCCAGAGGGATGATTAATTATGATAAATTATAGAAGTCTCACAGATTTTCCAGCGTATTCTAGTATATCTCAATTACAATAATTTCGTTGTCTGTCTGTCCGTACGCGTAACTTCATGTAACTTCCGTAACTTTTTTATAGTAAATTTTTTTTCCAAATACGAAAAAAATCGAATTACGAAAAAAATAATTTCCAAAATTTTTCAAATCCAAAAAATTAAAAAAAATATATTCTTTTTTATTATTTTTTCTAAAAATATTTTTTATAAATATAATAAATTCCTTCGGAACCGATATGTAAAAGTACCGTCATTTTTGAAGGGTTACGGCTAGTATGTTAAATAATTCAGAAAATATCATATTTACATTAAAAAGAATATTGCTTAATAGAGGTATTGTTACCAGCTGCAAAATCTATGTATACGTTCATGAGAAAAGATTGCAGATGTCTGTAGCATAGTCCCTTCAAATAAACAAAAGATTTTCAGATTTGGAACATATATAGAACTTTAAAAAATTTGATAATGTATGAATGTTCTTACGATGGAATTAGTGAACATTGCATTGTGTAGAGTGATCACTTAAGCCAGCTCATAAGTTCTAAGCCATCCTTTAAAAAGACTTCCATACTTTCTCATACAAATAGTTTCGTCTGTATGAGACTTCTCTAATTTATCTTAATTATAGGGGATTTATTAGACTGTCCGATTTATGACGTATGTAGTAATTTTATTGCTTTTTAAACATCTTCAACTTGTTGTAATCTTGTTCCTATATATTTTTTTTCAGCATTGTGAGGATCCCTATTACCCGACGATCAACGAAGTTGTAAACAAAGTGACCGAAGAACTCAAGCAGATTCTCAAGAAAGACTTCAACAAGAAGATGATAGAGAACACGGCATTCAAGCACTTCGAGATGTGGTGGGATGAGCAGCTGACCGGCAAACCCGAAGAGAAGTCCGTCAAGACCGAGAAGAGAGAAACTACCGTCCCGCTCCAGGACATCTCCAATAAGAAAGAGGAGAAGATAGACTCGTTTAAGTCCATTTTAGACTCTAACAGAGACATCAGTCTGGATCTGGGCGGGTACGGTCTCACGGTTGGTTTGGGTCTCAGAGCAACGATCCCCAAGATGCCGAGCTTCAGGAGGAAGAGGATGATCCCGTCACCGGTAGTTTTAGATGAGGACTCTTCAAACAAGCGACTCAGTGATCAGGTATTTTGTTTTGTATAATCGCTTTAAAAACGTTCCTTCTGAAAAGGTACTAGATTATAATAACTTTTACAAGACTAAAGCATCAAGCATACGCTCTACTAAATACACTAAAAATAAGAAAATCATGGCTTGTATCTTGTTAAATGAGTATTTTTTCATTTATTTGTTAAATAATAATCGTGTACATTGGAACAAGAAATTGTATATCACAATATACATTCCTTAATCCATAATAATGAAAATTGAATAAATACTTTGGCTAAAACTGAGAACAGTTAATACAGTGAAACTCGCTTAATAAATTCACTTTTAATAAGTTTTCCCACTAAATAAGTTTAAATTCTGCGGTCCCGAAAAAGTTCCATACAAATCCCGTATTTTTTTTAGGCTTAATATGTTTCCCGCTTATTTTCGTTTCTCGCCTAAATAGTGAAAATATTTATAGCAGAACTCAATTTATTCATACAAATAAATCTTCATAATACGTTTTTCGGAAGACGAAATTTTGTTCAACATTCCTAAAAATGAAAAATGGGCACAATAAAAATTAATTTGTTTTGGCAGCGTCACAAATGTTCTAGGCGCTGAAAAAACCTTGTAGTATTTGAATAGGCTAATAAAATAATATTTAATAAATAAATTTATCCGGCGATTATTTACGATATTTTTTTATATAATTGCCTAAACGAAACTGTTTTCATTTTGGTTGTATTTCTTCGAGGAAACAATCGGCAATATTAATAACGTAATATCTCCTAGCGTTTTCTAAGGCCGGCGTCACACTAGGTGTATCTTTCGTCGCGTCTTTGACGCCGCGGAACGCCGCCACTACGCGGATCATCGATCGCTCTGCCGGCGTCTGTTTGTTTCCCCGCCCGCAGGACATACGTCAACATAAAATCGGTGACGTCACGTCTCGTGTTTTTGATTGAAACGCGTCACATTTGTCATATTATCCGCACGTGTGTTTGTTCTCCGCGCGGTCCGCCGCGGAATGTACTATGTGACTGCTAAGAGCCTGTCCAGATGACACGTTTTACGAGCGAGTGCACTCGCGCGTTCTCGAGATACTGGTGCTACATACATCCCGTCCAGATGCTGACGCGTGTTTGCTCACTCGCGCGTAAAACGTTTTTAGACAAGTTTTTTTTAATATAAAACTGAGTTTTTAAAAATTGTTGAGTCATTGCTTTTGCCATATGCGTCAACATCTACTGAAATAAAACAATAATTTGCATATCTGGATGCAATATAAATTGAAACGCGCGAGTTGTCTCGCGCGTAATACGCGGTATCTGGACGCAATATAAATTGAAACGCGCAAGTGGTCTCGCGCGTAAAACTCGGTATCTGGACGCAAAAATTGAAACGCGCGAATGGACTCGCACGTAAAACGCGTCATCCGGACAGGCCCTAAATTTGGTTGTGGATTTGACGCGACAGAAGAAACGCATAGTGTGGCGCCGGCCTTAATGAGTTAAAATTTAGATAACTTATATAAATTTCTTTTAAAATTAAGGTATGCACATAGGTAATGACATACCTACATAGGTTCCCTTTAGTATGGTTATTAATAAAATATTTTTGACAGTGCTAATTTTTTTTTTGTTTTGGTGGTTTTTATTGTTTTCTGACCCTTGGGTACTTCATAGTATTCACATAGGTAATATTTTACAAATGTATATATTTACCTTCTTATTTTTTAAAAATAAAATGTCCTTAAATTGTCATATTATATAAACGAAAATTCAATTAAAATACAAAATTAGAATGTGTAAATAATATATTATGAAAAAATATTGAATCACTGTTAATATGTTTTCACGCCTAATAAGTTTTTATTTGCTGGTCCCTTGAAAAACGTATTAAGAGAGTTTCACTGTAGTTATTTAAAAATTTGCTATTCTCTATTTTGCTGGTAGTATTAGATGTTTTCATGGCAAAAATCAAAATTTTCATATTCAAGCGAAATCCAATAGCCGTTGGCTTAATATTTATGTTCTGTACTGACTATGCTTCCGGGGTGTTATGCAAAATAGCATGTTCTAATAAATGATTTTATGGTCATATTCGTTTGGTTACATTGTAACACAGTAGAGCGCTTATGATAGTAGATCCTTTTAAGCCTCGGCACAAAGATATCCATCCGGTCAGAATCAGTTTGTCACATGAATTTTTATGGATATTTTCAGTAATGAATACATCAAGATTGAATGATTGCTATGTGTTTCCCTTGCGACTATTCCAGGAGGAGATTGTCCAGAATTCTGACACAGAGAAGGACACCAGCCGACCTTCATTTGCTCTTAGTCCTCACCGAACGGGCGGATCCTACCTGACCACAGCCAGGAGGAGATCCTCCAGCAAAAGCAGTTCATCGAGGTCAGTATCATTCTAAAAGACACTACTATTAATAATTTAAAATTAGACACAGCGTAATTAACACAAATTATTGGGCGCCCTCACTAGATACATATACAGAAAAACCCCGTTAATTCGACATGTGCTGTAATTCTTATTTTTTAAAACTCACAAGTCCAAAATGTTAATTTCACATTAGATTAACCCCGATAATTCGAAAACCCCCGTTATTCGAAATCATTTTTAGTCCTTTGCGCCATAAATTAATACACATAATTTATTTCACATAATTCTATTTTTTTTTAAATTTGACGTAATTGAAAAAATATTTTAATTTTTTTGCAAGTGAGCACAACAAATATGTCAATAATTGGGTACTTTAGTAATAGAAATGTCGCGATCTTTGTATTAGCATAATAAATATTCCATTTTCGAAATGATCAAAAATGCAGACGTTTTTCACCAAATTAACAAACGCAGCGGGGGCTCTCTACCCACCTCGGGCCTTCGGGTTGCAGACCGTACCCTCTCATTATCTTAAAATAACATAAAATGAATTAGTTCTTTTCATGAGTTTTATGATTTTTAGCAAATTTTGCAATCGCGAGGCGATTTTATTTTTTGGTCCTTGAATTTCAAACTAACGAAGTTCTCCTGTATGCAGTATGCAAAATAATAATAATAATAATGCACGAAAATACGTCGAGTCTAGTCGAGCGAATGGGTATTAATACCCTTTCCATGTTAATTTTGAAGAAGCGCAGGCCGGAACAATCAACTCATATAAAACGCTCCATAACTGCGAAAGAATATTATCCTTTCTGCCTCCCCTGTACAATTTATTATATGATTACGTATTGTCATGTTTTCTATTCTATTTTTCATATTTTTAATGAATGTCAGAAATCGTAAAATAAATTGAAACCTCATTGAAAGGGTTTATCTCAACTCCCCAGGTCATCACATTCATCATCAGACAGTTCCAGTGACAGCAGCTCCTCCAGCGACTCGGAGGGCTCCCTGGTGCGCGGCGCGACCGACGCTTCCAGACCCCGGCTACCCACGGCCATATACTCTGATACGGAGAGCGATGATGATGATAAGGTAAGTACCACAATACTCAATGAATTTTTTGCTTTATCCAGAACCTAATACATACAAATACAGTGTCTCGTAGCTAGTAGCAAAAACTTTGAGGGAGTGTTCATTCAATTTTAAATAGAAAATATTCTTTACTTTTTTAGTGAAATGTCAGTTACATGACAGTTACAAAGATAAGCGACATCAAAGTTTGCATTTTTTTTTCAATATTTCTGACTTACTTTCTATAAATCGTTAGGCTATCACTACAGTAACTTATATGGAATAAATTAAATAAATAAAAATTCATTTGTTTTAATAAAAGTCAAATTAAATAAGAAAAATCTTACAAATAATTATCATTGTATTTTTATTGTATCAAAGTGAATGAATTTTTTAATATTCAATATGAATTACTTTTATGATAGTCTAACAGCTTTGACATTTCACGCAAAGTATAAAGAATATTTTCTATTTGAAATTGAATTAAGAAGGCTCCCTGAAGTTTTTGCTACTACCTAGGAGACACTATAATTAGACTTCGATTTACACCAGATTCCATTCTTGAAGGCACCGACACATAAATAATCTGGATAGATCCTTCCCAACATTCCAGTGTGTGATGTTGTCAGATATTCATAATAACAATAAATAAATTAAAATTTTCGATTATTGAATTGGACTCCAATTGGAGTCAAGCTGCCGAAATGAAGTACTTGAAAGGAGTGGCAGGGGTTACGAAATGGGATCGACTAAGAAACTCGACTATCCGAGACGATCTAAACATTGAACCGCTGCCACTCTTCATAAAAAAATCTCAACTGAGGTGGCTTGGGCACTAAGAATGTCTGATGACCGAATTCCTAGGAAGATACTGAGTGCGATTCCTGAGGATAGATGTCCAGTGGGCCGCCCCAGACACAGTTAGGCGAGGCAACTCCAAAAAATGTGTGAGGAAGGATGGGACAACAATGAACGGAGGCCGCACAATCAGCACAAGACAGAGACGAGTCTGGGCGCTTTGTCAATGCAATGGGTCCTCGGCCCCAATAGGACTAGGGGAAGAAGATGAGATGAGATGAGATTAATGAACTAACCTGTTTTTAGGTTGCGAATTTGAAAATAAACATGTAACAGTAATTTTTGACGAAATGAAAAACATGCACTTTTTTATTGATAACGTAATGACCATTTTGAATTGTTTGAAATATTCTAGCTGAAGCTTCCCCAGCGCTTGACCAAGTCCACGAAGGAGAGGCGCGAAGCAGCCAGAAAGGTTTACTCCTCCACTTCAGATAGCGACTCTGATTCTCGCACCGATCGGAGAAGACCTCAAGGTATATTTACTACCTTTCAAAATTGACATAAAATCTCTAGGTAGAGAAGATTTTGAAAGAAACGACATTTATTTCAGACAGTCCCCGATGACACGACGGAGCCAGTTAGCGCACTGAGCTAACTGGCTCAGTAGTGGATTTCGGAAATGCTGGTTGACAAAATGTGTATAATTAGGTAAACTAGTTGGTTGATATAATAATCAGCAGGCAAAAAATGTATAATTTTTCAGTAACTGTCCAATGTTTCAATGCTTAGCAATTATTAAATTAACTTGCTGTAACCAACGGTACTTTTACATGCCAGTTCCTAAAGAATAAGTTTTTGTTTATTTATAGCCGACACCCATGAAATAGTAATAATGACTTATCAAAATATTTGAAATTTTTTTTTAATATTTCTCCTGCCGGCAGTCAATGTTTATTTTTAACCCCGGTGATTGTGTTGGGCGGAATATGAGATGGTTCGCGTCTTTGCTAATACCTAATGTACTGTGTTTTAGACAGGTAATGCAGGCTCGACGATAGTAACATGCTATCGTTGCCGCCTTCGGGGTTCAAACCACACCTCCGGTCATTTAATTGTGTTTTTTAGCCGAGAATTCGAACGAAATTACAGATGTCACACGAAGTTACGATGTCAGACGGACGATGAAATTATTATGTTTGGATATAAAGGGTTACACCACCTTGAGGCAACAAAAATACATTCAAATAAAAAAAAATTGTCATAACTATCGCACATATAAAATTTGTTTTACAATCATTGTTTACGAATCCTCTTGGCAACCCCGGAAGGTAGACGGCCGGTGGGTCGTCCCAGATTAAGCTGGGAGAAGCAACAAAAAATGTGTGAAAACAGAATGGGTCTAGACTGGTAAACTCATGCGGAAGCAGCGCAAGACAGGGGAATATGGAAGCACCTTGGAGTCTTTGGGCTCCCGGCCCTACTAGGACATGGGGATGAAGATGATCATTGTTTACGCTGTACATTGGTTAATATTTTATATTAACAAATCATTTAAAAATTTCAAAATGTCGCGACTATGTGCTGTCCCACAAAGTTTCTTCTCCGTGAGACGCGCATTTGGTGGAGATAATCATGTTGCCAGGGTGAGAGCGAAATGAAAAAGTTAATATTTTCTTGTAATGTCTATGATGTAGCGTATCAAAGAAAAAAAAAGTTTTTTGTACAAATGAGATTGCGCAGTTTGAAAACATTTTAAATTTTTTTCCTAAAAAAATCGAAGATAAAAATATATAATAATAAGCAAACGGTGCATTTTATCTAAATATTTGCACACTATTGATGATATGATATTTCAAGTTGGTTTAACCTCATTTTTTTTTTTTTTTAACTAACAGACCGTCAACAGGTCGTTAATGATCCTAATAGGTGGACCTAAAGTGACAGAAGAGAGTGTAAGAACATTTTGTGAACTTTTTGAAAATTACATAATTATACAATACACTTTTACGATAAATTGATAATAAGTAATGAATAAATAATACATAATAAATAAGTTTTTATTCAATACTTTTTATGAAAAATAAAAAATAAATAATGCCTTAATGATAAAATGAATTATAAATAATATTCGGAAAAAAAAATAAACATCATAAATCAATAATCACAATTTAGGAATTGAAAGCAAGTTTTTACATAGTACACAAAAACTTTATATAAATAAATAATACATTAATAGTAAAAAACCTCTTACGTATTTAAGAGGTTATCAGCTTAACAATAAATGGAAAGCGTTGCTTGTTACAGTTGCCGGCAAACTTCTTAAAAAAATTTGGCATAGTGGGGGAATGCGTAGAAGACAAATTTTGAGTCTTGTTGGTGGAATGGTACATGCGCAAACTTCCCCCACTACGCCGAAAATTGTCAAGATGTTTGCAGGCTATTGTAACACAGCGTTAAATATAGGGGATATATTTATATAACTAGGGATATTTGTATACCAATTAGTTTTTTACAGATGAAAGACCAATTCACAACTGTTTATCTTATTTATTCCAGTGAAATCCCAAACGCCGCCACCCCTAGCGGACAGACTGGGATCTCCGATCCTCTCCCCAGAAGAGGATGAGGACATGAAGATTTCCACAGAGCCAGCCACGGCTACAACTTCGGCATCTTCCGCTCAACCAAAGGAAAAATCCAGCAATGAGCTGAGACTTCCCATCGACAGAATTTATTCCGATTCTGATGAAGAAAGAGAATACCAGGTTTGCTAATTCACTTAATGGAAATATATTACTAAACTAAATATTGAGTGTACCCAAAAAATACATTTTTTTAAGTCATTAATTTTTATTTTAATAAGTTAATTTAATCTCCATCGATACATGCAACCTGCCTCCCTCATTCTAGCAAGTTTTTGATTCCTTGTTTATAAAAACTCAACAAACAAATGGCTTTGACGCAAAATGCTGTTTTTATTTCACTTACGCTATTAAATTTTCTTCTATTTAAATAACGCTGCAAAGTTCTAATCAAGTGTTACGCGGCATTTCTACGTGCCGTGGCAACGTTGCCATGCGCACGGTACCCAAGCGTATTCACTGCAACATTCCGCGGAGCGTCAGTACCACGTGGTATGTTTACAAGTGAATACGCATGCGCTGTATCTGTCAAGATGACAATGCGGGGAAACGAAATCGTTCTCGAACTCATCAAGCTGTATCGATCGAAGATCGCATAGAATGTCCGTCCTTCTTTCTCTTTGCAGTAAATAATTTCGCATTCTCCTCTTTTTTCTCCTCTTACTTTTCGATAAACTCATTAACATAAACAGATACGCGGCTATCATCATAACCTCATAGGGCGATATATTTCCGCGACGTCTGGAAAACAATAATTATTTGCAAAAAGGACCTTGTTTTTAATAATATTCAATGTACTACAGTAAACCCTCGTTAATTTGAAATTGCGACCCAAAAAAATATTTCGAGTTGCGCGGAACCCCGTTTTCGCCAAATGAGATACCGCAGCTGTCATCCATAAACTCATCGGATGACATTTCCGCGACAAGATATGCGAGTCCCGGTGTGTACACGTCAAATGACCGCGTCATTGTCCCCGAAACATGAGCGTAGATGT
Source organism: Agrypnia vestita (assembly GCA_016648135.1). NCBI lineage: Eukaryota > Metazoa > Arthropoda > Insecta > Trichoptera > Phryganeidae > Agrypnia > Agrypnia vestita. The sequence continues at coordinate 11,208 of JADDOH010010049.1, read as the reverse complement.
TGATGCGACATGTCGAGCGGAATGTTTCGCGATTTGTCCCCTAGTGAATACATGGCTTTAATCAGATGATCGGGGCTATATGGAGAGTGATCCATCATTTTTCATTCTAGTGTGTTAATTTCTGTTAAATGCATACGCAAGCCATTGTGTTTCTAAACCTCAATTTACTGAATAGATATGGGCCATAAGCCCCAGTCTTTTTATCGATCTCAATTTCTGCGGCTATTACATCTTAAATGACATTTTTCAGTATTCCACTGCTAAAATTATCTATTTATATTTCCCTTTTTTTTGCATTGACGAATATTCAATTTGTCACCGTAAACAAATATTTCTGGTGTGATCGCCAAATTTTTTGATAAAACTCATATTTCATATAATTGTGTAAAAATGGTTTTGTGAATGGTCTTTTTTGTATATTTTTATGCGTGAAGTATATTCGGAAAGGACGAAATAAAATACTTCTGACAAAAAGATGTGCAATTAAGATGGCGAGCAAGGCACAACTGACTGACAAAATTAGGTAGTTAAAATACATCAATTTTTTAGGTACACTTAATATTTGTTTATGTTTCGATTGTTATTAGTCTGTACATAATTTTACTATTTTTTCCATTGGCATTAATTATTTTGTATTCGTAATCTAGGAAAAGCGGAGAAGAAACACCGAGTACATGGAACAGATTGAAAGGGAATTCCTCGAAGAGCAGCAGAAAAATAAGGAGGAAGAAGAGAGAAATTTGAGGGAACAGGAAAACAAGAAATTATTGGCGAGTAAACCTAAAGAGGCGGATATTCCCAGCGCACCCAGTGAAAGTGTCACTGGGAAAAAAGGTCAGAGAAAGAAAGACGGAAGGAAAAAAGAAAATGAAAAGAAACCAGAGGAGACTCCAAAAGAAGACGAGAGCAGCGCTGCTCTCTTGGAGCAGAATGCGATGATGGGGAGAGCGGGAAAACTTAACGAAGAGTCCTCAGCTATCGAAGCCCTTTTCAAACTTTCCAGTAGCAACGATAGCAAAACTAGGTGAGTGCTTTATTTAAAACTTGTTTTGTATGTTACAGGGTAAAATGTAACTGAAAGGCAACTTATGGAGACAACAGTCTTTTGAGTGGAATCTGATATTTGAATCTTAATTTGGAATGTGTGATATTATTGATTGACATGGCGGTTACTTTGTGGTGCAACATTATTATTTACCGTTTAATAAACTATTATTCATTTTAGATTTTAACATATTAACAATGTCATTATTAGCAATTTGTTGAATTTATTTTTATTGTTGTATATGTTACACCGAATTTGCATTTTTAGTGAGACTATACTTTCACTAGTAAAAATGTACTTTTCCCGGTCGGGCAGAGTGGGGGCAGTGAAAACATCTAAATCAACGAATTCTCAGATTCACTACACATCCGTGAAAATACATTACTCAAAGCAGAGACAATATATCGGTGAAACCATCAATTTGTACACGTAATTCTTAACCTTGAATATACTTTCTCTAAAATGCCAGTGAATGATGGACTCACTAGAAAATCAGATTCACTGTAACATATATATTATTTCAGGATCTATGTATGCTTTCACTCCCTAACATTCTGCTGAATAGATTGATACTCGATGACACCTCTCGGGACTATAGTCATGATAAATAATACATTAAATCCTGTTATTCCGAACACTGATACATATTTCGAAAGTTTTATAACCTATAAGTCCCAAAACGTGATAATAATTCGAAAACTCTGTTAATTCGTAATTCGAAATAATTTTTAGCCCCTTGCAATGTATTTTAATTCACATGATTCGAATTTTTTTTTTCAGAAATGAGAACAACAAAAATGTTAATATTGTGTACTGGGAGAAATGTCCAGATCTTTGTATTAGCATTATAAATATTGCGTTTTCAAAATGATTTCTTCAAATATGCAAGAATACAGATGTTTTTCATAAAATGAATGGCTTTTTTCAAGAGCTATGCGATTTTTGGCGAATTTCGTTATCGCATCGCGATTTTTTTTTTGGTGCCTTGAATTTCGATTTATCGGGGTTCCACATAATTCGAAATGGTTTTTTGGGTCCCTTGAATTTCGAATTAACAAGGTTCAACTATACTCTATTGTATGTACTGCACAGTTTGGTTGAATAAATAATAATTTATTGAATTAGCGGCTTCCTAGCTAGTAGCAAAACAGGAGAAACTGCATCCATTGTTTCCCTGTCACCCTTAATGTTTGTTATACATAAGTTCCTGAGGATTTGTTCAATAAATGCAGCTAACCCAGATTTAAATAGATCGTGCTTTTAAAGAAATTAAAAATGAAAAGGCAACCTGTTAATTTTTTATTTTAATCAGTTTATACTTTTTAAACTATTCCAGTGAACCAATTCTGCCAATAGTGAGCAAAGCGCCGAGCGAGCCTGTTGTGCCTCCCGCTAAGCCTCCGATCGTGCCCCCTGACCGTCCAGTGTCTTCAGAAGAGGAGACCCTGGATGTACGGAGGAAAAAGCAGAAAACTGGAGAAAGGAAGAGGGTGCGGGCCCGGGATCACCTACCATCAGATCTCACCACCTTACCTGCTATTGCTGATCTCAATGGAATTAGAGATGTATTATTAATTTATACAATGATTCATAATATTTTTGAGTATGCTCAAATTTTTCAAGAACACAATACTGGATATTGTCCTCAGAGAGATTATCGTCAATCAAAATTCATTATAGATGCCTCACAGAGATGAAGCTTTTTATATGGGAAAGTGGGTATGGAAGCCTTATTGTCCGCAGTGATATCTATGTATAGTTTCATGGGAATGACAAATTTTAACCATAGATTTTATTGAATAAAGTGAAGCAAGGTACATAAATACCATATATACCACTTTTCAAATTTGATAGATGTGGTGGCTGATCATGGGTGGATCATTGAACATTACATTGTGTAAAGCGATCACATAAGCATGCCAGTGACAGGTCAGCCGGTCCGTAAACACCCAAAGATTCCCATGCCTACTTTTCCAATAAATGGCTTTTTCTCTGTGAGACATCTATAATGTATCTTCGTTATATAATGATTTTTATAAAAATCGTATCAATTTCATCCAAGGCTTAAACTCATTTTTTTAAATAAATCATTTTTATATTAGGTGTGTGGAAACAGTCACTCATCAGAGGGAGGCTCCAGCCCTGCGTCTCAAGCCTCCCAAGTGGCCCTGGACCACCCATACTGCCTGCCCACGCGGCCCTCTCAGACCTCGCCTACAGCCAACCATCTTCACCATGATCACGGTTGGTACATTTACCATCAAACTTAAAAACAAACTTTGAAATAAAATATTGAAATGCTCACTAAATGGTTGCTCGTGATTTAGAAAGGACTGAGGATTATTCAGATTATTTTTGGTTTCCTAATAAATGCTCATTTTTAAAAAAAATTCTACAAATTATCATAAACTAATCCATATAAACAGAAACAGATTGAATTTATGCGATTAATTGTTTTTAATGGTTTATTGATTTAAAAAATGCCACTTTATTAGCTAAAAACTCATTTTTTCGGGATGTCGCACCTGTGAAGCGCCCTTGAAGCGTCTCTTACGCAAAAATGGCGCTATATAAATTAACATAAACATGATTATCGAAACAAATTGATGGTTGGAATACACACAAAACCTTTAGTATGTCAGTACGTATGGAATTAGTAACAGTGTCATTTCTGTAAGTGACATTTGCGCAGTACTCGCCAAAAATTAAACCTTCCAAAGAAACACGCTATAGTATGAAAAAAGTGCTTGCCAACTGAATAAAACTCACAAATGTAAAGATAGAATGAATATAATGTGACTTCAGTAAGAAAATATTCAGGTTATTGAAATTCTCTTACAGATTCAAGAAAAAAATTGATATTTGATTGCATTGATATGAAGTATACAGAAGCAGTCGAAAATAAAGAAAGCCTTAAAACTCTCCCAACCAAGGATTATGCGTAGAACTTTAAAAGGATTATTTAATTAATATTTGTTTCCCAGAATCCTTAGTAATGTACGGCTTTTTTGCTTGTATGCGCTGCACCGTAACATAATTTTTCTATCAATCATCGATTTAAAAAATTCTCTGTTATGAAGATAGCCATTACATAATATAATATAAAAATTAGCGGACTTATTCCAACTGCTAAAAACTAAATAATGGCTCAATTTTGTATTTCTCTCAGGTTACACTGCGATCCAGGCGACCGATGACAAAGCATTGACGGAGGTAATGGACGTAGAGGCTTCCATGGCACAAGCGCAAGACAGCATCAGTGAAGAGGCAGCTCTGCACAAAAAGAGGCGGGCGGAAGAGAGCAGAAGGCGGAGGGAAGAAAAGAAAAAGGAGAGGACCAGCAAGGCAGAGCACAAGAAACTGGCAGAAATACAGAACAAGTGAGTATTATCAAATCATCAAGTTTGTGTTTACTGGGGTATTATGCCGTGTTGTTACGACCTTTCGGGCCGACGTTTCGGATCCCATTGCAGGGTCATCAGGGCTGATGGCACATCAGCCCTGATGATGGACATCAGTGACATCAGCCCTGATGATGGACCCTGCAATGGGATCCGAAACGTCGGCCCGAAAGGTCGTAACAACACGGCATAATACCCCAGTAAACACAAACTTGAAGATTCTGAGTGGCCGTGAAAACCTAAGAACATTCTTATCAAATCATGTCTAAAAAATTTTTTTTTGATTCCGGGTTCTGAAATATAGAAATTCTTGTTTTAAAATTTATAACAAGCTTCAAAACTATATAGGTGTATAATTATTGCCTGCCCAACATAACTTGGCGTGCGGCAGGATTGGAACTAAAACCCGCCCCGCCCGAACCCGGCGGCAACCCCTCACCCTGTAATTCAGTACAATTTTGTATTTGCTCGGGAGCTGTGACATCTTGATTATCAATATACACTGTAATAATATACAATATAAAACAGTCCGGGGTGGTGCAAGAGCAATTTCCAATGAAGTATTAAAGTTTTGCAAAGCTGAAAAAGCAAATAATGGACTGATATTACCGTCTGATAGTTTGATAGATAGAGCGGCCGTCGCGGAGCGCGCTGTTACCCGACCAAATTTATATTGACACTGGTCACTGGACATTCAGTACATTATGTATTGTGTAATAAATTTACAACCTGGCAACTTCTGTTTCGCGACCGGGCCGACCTCCCTCGCACGCCAAGTTATCGTGGTGGCACTCTAATGAACTACACACTTAATAAAACCAATTTTAATACAACAATATGGTGGTATCAAACTGCTCAGCATTAAATTAATCAAAGTGATTTATACAAAATTTGTCAGCTTTTAAAATTTATAATTATGTCCAACCACAAATTTAATGCTCTAAAATCCAGAAATGTAGATAAATTATGTTTTAATAGAGGGCTACTTCAACAAATTATATTTTTTCGATGCGAATTAATATCTAAGTTATCACTATTAGTGAGCTGGCTATAGTATTTCTCGACCCCTGATCATCCATATCAAATTATTTTTACAGGATTTACGATGAGAAGTACATCACCCAACTTGACAAGACTGTCGAATCCCACGATAAGGTTGTGTTTAAAACTCGGGATGTGATGGCAGAAATGCAAGTCATGTACGAGTTCCTCACCAAAGGCATTGACACGGAAGACATCTTATTCCTAAAGAAGTCTTACGAGATCCTCTTATCGGATGACACACAGGGGTATTGGTTGAACGACACCCATTGGGTGGACCACTGTCCCACGGATGTCCCCTACAGCCCACCCAAAAAGAAGTCAAGAAAGCATGGTTATCAATCTGAAGAGTTGCAGGTTTGTTGTTTATAAGTAATCATTTAACGCATGCCCAAATCTAACACTCAAAATTATGTATAAGGTTTCAAACAATTCAAAACTGTCTCATATACATGCATCATTGTGTATCCATCTTAATTCATATTTTGTCAACAGATACACAACACCGGATCAGCGAGAACAGAAGGATTCTACAAGATGGATTCAAAGATCAAAGCCAAATACAAATATCATCACGCGAGAAGTGTAGCGGCTCTCGTAGACAATCCCTCCAACCCTCTCCCCATGGAGAATGTCAAACTGCTGTCGTCCAAGATGCAGGGACTCTCCAGAGAGGCAAGATCGAACCAGAGAAGACTTCTCACCGCATTCGGAACAGATACAGATTCGGATCTGCTCAAATTCAACCAGCTCAAGTTCAGAAAGAAGCAATTGAAGTTTGCAAAGTCGGGAATTCACGATTGGGGTCTGTTTGCGATGGAGCCGATCGCGGCGGATGAGATGGTGATAGAATACGTGGGGCAGATGGTGAGACCGATCGTGGCCGACCTCAGGGAGATGCACTACGAGGCTACGGGGATAGGGAGCTCCTACTTGTTTAGGATCGATCTTGATAACATTATTGATGCAACCAAGTGCGGAAACTTGGCGAGGTTTATTAATCACAGTTGTAATGTGAGTATTCTCTTAATTTTTCATATTAAAATTTGTTTTCTTCTCTTTTTTTTTTCGATTTTTTTAGACAATCAGCTGACACAATTGCCAACTGAGTGACCATCTCTGATGGTAATTCGGAAAAAATATTTTACATTATTTTTTATTTTTCAATTGAATTTTAATATTTTAAAACTTATTTGGACCAAATGGTAATAATATATTTATATATTGATATCACATTTGCAGTCGGTTTACATTTTTTTTTTTTTTTTTTAAATGTATTTTATGTTGATTATCAATTGTCTCTCTAGAAATATCTGTATCTCAACACACATATTTCTAGTGAGACAGGCACAGTCCAACCAAAATTTTTATATTCAACGAAATAGAAATAAACAATTAGATAAAAATTAGGTATACAGAATCTTTCTTTTTATTGTGATATGTTCACAAAATACGTGTCACATCTATATTCTTACTACAGTAAAACCACTACTGTAAAAAAAATATGTTCTATTTTTTAAAACCTACAGTTCCCAAAATGTTAATTTCATTGTAGATTAACCCCGACAATTCGAAAACTCCGGTAATTTGTAAAAAGTAATTCAAAATATTCTTATATTTTGCCCCTTGCGCCATAAATCAATATATTTCAGGTCACATAGTTCGATTTTTTTTTAAATTTGTTGAAATTAACTTACTTACTTTTCATCACGCCATTTCTGTGGGGCTAGGCAGAGAGGATAGAGCGCCACACTCTTCTGTCCTGACATACAACTCTCGCCTCATCCACATTCATACATCTTCGCATGCAAGCTCGCCGGTTGTTGAGGCTTCTAACAGGACCATCTTCCAGTATCTGCTTATAATCTGGTCCATGTCTTCCGCGGTCGCTTTCTGGAACCATCAACACTTGCATTATATATTTTTCTTACCATTCTTTCCTCATTCATTCGCTCAACACGCCCAAACCATCTGACTTTTTTATTTCTATTAATTATCCTAAGATCAGCTTTACATTCATTCCTAATATCTGCAAATGATGAAATTAAAAAAATATATATTTGGATTTTGGAGAGCAACAAATGGTCCGTATCAAGTATTTTGTAATAGAAATGTCGCGATCTTTGTATTAGCATAATGAATATTGCATTTTCGTAATGATTTCTTGAAAGATGCAAAAATACAGACGTTTTTCACTAAATTAATGCCATCTTTTCATGAGTTTCGCGATTTTTGGCAAATTTCGCAATCGTATCGCATTTTTTTTTTTGTAATTTGAATGCCGAATTACCGGGGTTCCGCATAATTCGAAATGTTTTTTTTTTTGGTCCCTTGGATTTCGAATTAACGAGGTTCTGCTTCACATATTTTCAAGCTTAGCTTAACACCCGTCCTGTGAAAAATAGGACTTACTTGCTGGTCTGGCGCGTGACCACTGGATCACTGGGCCAGTTCCTGAATCACAAGACCAACAAGCACATCTATTCAACAATTGAAAAATTGATATGATTGAAAGATTTAGCAGATACTTTGTGGTGCAACGTTATAATTTAAAATATGTTTTATTTTAACTTTGTACACACACACAATGAGTTACTAATTACGACTATAATTTCGAGAGGAGCATTCACTCTCATCATCAAGTATAGATAATAATAGTTATCATGATGATGAGAGGGACTGCTCCTCTCGAAACTATAGTAGTAATAATTAATAACTCGTAATGTGTGTATTACAAAGTTAAAATAAAACATACTTTAAATTGTAAAATTTATTTACAGCATTCAAAACTTTTTTGCAATTTATGTGTTCCTAATTGGCACATGTGTGTTAAAATGGCGCCTGGTCAAGTCACGCATGAGACTAAGGTATTTATATTGTATTTTAATTTTTGATTAAATTTTATTGTTTATTTTCCAGCCGAACTGTTATGCAAAAATCATTACAATAGAGTCGCAAAAGAAGATTGTAATATACTCAAAACAACCAATTGGAGTCAATGAAGAAATCACGTACGACTACAAATTCCCTCTCGAAGATGAGAAAATCCCTTGCCTCTGTGGAGCCCAGCAGTGCAGAGGATTCCTCAATTGAACGAATGATGGCTTCAATCCATTCTCAGGATTATGTCATATTAACGGGAAGAAACGCCTGTATTCTGCGTACTCTAAAGAGTGTAGACAACCGTTGCGGTTGAGAAATGTAACTATCATTCTTATACTCCGTCTGATAAATTCCAAGTTGCAAGACTTCGTACTGTGATGTGGCAAGGAATGTCGTAGTATTCCGTTTGATGTCACTGTTATGTGGAAAATGTAAAAACTTATCTTTAATATCTAGCCTCAATAATACTATATGCCATTTTGATGCAAAATGTTTTATGAAAAAACATTTTCCACCGATGAAGCGTGTCATTTTAAAATAATTCATGAATCTAAGCCCGTATTTAAGTTGCTCCGTACATACATATTAATAATATACTTCAAAATGTGTAAATATATTAAATCAAGAGACTGTCAGAATATTGTAATGTTTTTATCTATAAAAATTGTTAAACAACAAAATTGTATTATTATTTTTAGTTAAATTACAATTTTTGATGACGTATATATAAATTGACCATTAAAAATGTGTTTTATGTACAGATATTAAGTTAGCAGAGTTTTGATAGCATCGGGATGTTGGTCGTCAAAATATAACTTTCTACGATGTGTTCATTTGTCATGTGTACTATTAAATTAACATATTTATAATGTGAAAGCTTCTCTGTTTTGTACTAATTTTCATGTTGAAAATATTGAGAGACAGACTCTCGGAATGTTTATGCCAGTCCCCTTCAATGTTTATCAAAACAAACCAATGAATAGGAAATTATAGATCGCTGTAAATATGCTACTTTTAGAATTTATAATAAATAAAGAATTTCATAATAGAGAGTTATTCTATCTACCCTAAGTACCGCTAAGGATATATGTACAGATCATCATAATAATATTCTCTTGTCATTTTCCTAACATCCACACAATTCGATACTCAAAGTAATGAAAACTGACTAGAAATTTGAAATATTTATTAAAAATATGTATTTCTCATAAAATTCATAATTCTTTAATTTTTAATATAGATTTCCATTTAGTCCAGCAAACATGTTTTTGTTTATCTTTTGTTAAACTTTTTAAAACACAAAATACCTGCATGACTTAAATAGTTTGGGTATTTGTACAAACAGTTACTTTGTTCAAAATTATATAATAAATAAATGGATGAAATTGAAAATTGTACTGATGCGAGATATCATCACATTATTAAATACAAATAAACCTCTTTTCTATTAAAACTTTCATTAATTTTTTTTGCCTGAAATTGTTTTGACAAACCACAAGTTTTTTAAATAAGGACATTAATCTACAAACATCACCAGACAATGTGTAAGCAAAGCAGGTCATTCACAGCGGGACACGCATCAAAACTACTTGAGATTCAACCAATATTAATATTGCAAACTGTAAAACTACTGTAAAAGCTTATCATGAACCTCGTCAATATGTATATCTTTATATGATGTTGGTAATCTTTGCACAATAATGTGACAAATTCACAAACCCGTAGTCAATATAGAAGTCTTTGGCCAGTTTTCTTTACCTCATCGCCAGCTTGAAGGGCTTCAAGTTATCTCTTTCATTCAACTTTTAATTGGAAATAGAGCTGCAAACTTATTTTTAATCAATGATATAGATTGATGGCTGAGATTTGACTCGAATGTCTCATAAGAGACTGCACAGAGTCGGAATGATCTTGCTAGTAAGTCGAGTAGAATGACGCAACTGTTACATATTCACAAATCTCCAAGATGAGAGTTCAATGTCATGTCCATATGCACGCACCAGAAAACCTCCATATATCCTTGCACAATCAATATAAATTCTAGCCAAAACATAGCTACCAAAGATGTTAAAATTGATTTATTAGTCAGCAATTAAGGCGATCGTCTAGCAATTCCCGCAAAATTCAACGGCGCCGAGCACTTTTTCTCATAACTTCTCTTGCATTTTGTACCACATTTTTGTATGGAAAGGTACTAAATTAAAATTTATTCATTAACTTCCATATATCTTAAATACATATGTTGTTCTAAAACGACACTAACTAAATTATTTTATAAATCAATAAATTAACAAAAAATCGATGTTTAAGACCTAAAGAAAATTGCTCTATTTTGTAGGCTTTTTATAACTTTATGGGCTGTGAAACGTTTGTTTTTTTTCAATAATATTACAGAGTGAACCATTATCTTTAATCGATAAAAATAATTTTTAAATCGGTTAGTTACTTTTCTCACAATTAATGTTTTAAAAGATACTGTTTTTAAAAAATATTTATTCATATTCATATATTTATGCATATTCGGGCTCTCAGTATTTCCATCTAATTTTGTGCCGTCATGATGCTGCTTTTAAAAATCTTTGGTATTTCTCACATTGAGAAGTACAGTAAAACCTCGATATAACGGACCTCTATTTAACGGACTTCGGATATAACGGACAAAAAATCCAGTCAAATGTAAAAAAATTAAAAACGTCCTTTTAATATTATACATGCTTAAATTCAAGTGTTGCTGCATATAAACAATTTTTAGCGGCCCATGATAATCATGTCATACGTCTAGCACTAGAATTTGAGACATAATGCCGTCCTGCTCTTAGACTGCACTTCTGCAATAGC
>JADDOH010010047.1:0-25164 GCA_016648135.1 Agrypnia vestita | reverse complement strand
GTGTCTCAGTTATATATATAGTCAGGGGGCGTTTCGGTAGTATCATCAACATCATCATCATAGCAGTGTCCCAGTTATATATCGTCAGGAGGTGTTTCAATAGTATCATCATCATCATCATCATCATTAGCAGTGTCCCAGTTATATATAGCCAGGGGGCGTTTCGATAGCATCATCATCATCATCATCATCATTAGCGGTGTTTCAGCTATATATCGTCAGGAGTCGTTACGATAGTATCATCATCATCATTAGCGGTGTTTCGGCTATATATAGTCAGGAGACGTTACGATAGTATCATCATCATCATCATCATCATTAGCGGCGGTTCAGCTAAATGTCATCAGGAGACGTTTCGATAGTGACATCATCATCTTCATCAGTGATGGCAGGGTTCCAGTTACACATCAGCCGGAGATAATTAGGCAGATCCCATCATCATCGATGGCAGGATTCTAGCTGTACACCATTTGGAGAAAATACACCGACATCCCTGGCCAGGGGCTAGGCATATCCCTACTGTCCAGATCCACCTTCCCATCTACTAATACGAGGGGTCATGGCCTCGTGAAACCACATGGCAACCAACCATTACAAGTATTTATTTATGTATTGTATATGTAAGTATATGTATGTATATTATATTTTATTAGTATGTATCTATTCGTACGTAGTGTATGAGGGGGCTCTTCTCGGGTGGCACAACACCCGTGCGGATGTCTTCCCTCGTCTGGAATGGATTGAACGTATTGATGCATACCAGATTATAATAAGTACTACCTGGGAGGGTGGTTGCAGTCACTGTAGTGTCGCGAATGGCCAATGGGCTGCAGTTGCTCACAGGCGAGGGTTGGGGAGCCTAGGAAACTCCCCTTCCCCACTCGCATATTTTTGACTTGACAGGTGGCCCGGGACCATCTTTACAGTAGCTTCAGTATATATACCGTAGTTTAACTTAGTTTAACCTGGAGGAGTTGGAATTCGGGGGGCAAACTGGCTCTGAGCCCGGACGCCAGACACTGACGCGAGGAATGGTGCGGTACTTTGCACAGAAGAGGCCCAACATGAAAAGGCGCATCCAGGCTCAGGTCAACGTATCCGGAACTCGTGTCGGGAGAAGGAGGATGGGATCAGTCACCGATGAGCCTTTGGGTATGGAGGAGCCGAATTTAAAGCAACCACATTTTCCGCGTACACATACATTTACACATACCTTCTACAACCCCCTTATCCATTAGAACCCAACGTACCACTAGAATGAGACATAGGGCCAGATACAGGTGACGGAACTTAGGCCGGCTAGTAAATAAACGTAACAATGTAATTGATATAAAGATAATGCAGAGTAAATATAAAAGATCGTAAGGAATAAGCACAGCGAGATAACGGCGGAAGATAAAATTATTAATCAGCGAGGGCGTCGAAGACGGAATCATCCATAGGAGCGGCTACGAAGGACTCGAGGGCTTTCAGGGAATCTATGTACTCTATATGTGCATGCGCATGTGATAACGGCACGTCACTAACCTTTCCAGTGGATGGCGGTCGATCCCATACAGGTAGGACAATGGGGGATCGGGCGGAGAGGGCATGGAAGCAGAGGATCGCGCACTCTGGAAGCGCAGCTACACCAGATGCAGTGGTTTCAGTCCGTAGGAATGATAGGTAAATAATATAGGGCCACGGAACATAGTATGTTTAGCAATTGCACCGTAGGGCTTAATTGACGTGCTAGGTAGTTTTGTTTGCGTTTCCATGAACATTCACGAACTTCATACCCCAGTATTTAATTTAAGTTTAGCTTGCGTCAGGGTTACCACAAAACCAATTCATCCCCTATAGTTCGAAACAAAAAATTACACAACGTGAACTGGGGAGGTCTTGAATAAAGCGAGGGTGTTTGGAAATACTACGTTAAAAACCGTAGAGCCTTCACCCGACGTAGATAGATAGCTTGTTTGCCTCTAACAAGGCGTAAACTCAGTTAGGAGTAGGATCGAGCTGAAAGGCGAAGAAGAGGAGCCATCACAACTTTCAGGCGCATTCTAGTGTATATGTGAAATAATTCTGAAAAATATAATGTATACATTAAAAATAATATTGTTTAATACTTCACATTAAAAAAAAGATAGAGGTATTATTACCAGCTACGAGTCTATGTATTTCATGAGAAGGACTACAGATGTCTCTAACATAGTCTCATTAAATATAGAGAAGGTTTCAATTTGGAAAATATTCTTCTTCATGTGCCCTGTCGGGTCCCCCCGACGTCGGCGATCATCTGGGAGAAAGTTTCCCTGTCCAGGGCAGTGCGGAACAGCTCTTCCACGCTTCTTATCCCGGTCCACTCTCGGATGTTTCCAAGCCAGGAATGCCGCCTCCTTCCGACCCCTCTGCGACCCTCAATCTTCCCCTTCATGACGAGCTGAAGGATGGAGTATTTTTTGCCTCTCATTATATGACCAAAATATGAAATTTTACGGAGCTTTACTATGTTAAGTAACTGTCGGTTTATATTTGCTCTACGTAAAACTTCAACATTACTAGTCATGTCAGTCCAAGACATCCTTAACATTTTACGATGTATCCACATTTCGAACGCCTCTAGGCGATTTAGAGTAGTCACCTTCAGCGTCCATGCTTCAACACCGTAAAGTAGAACTGACCATACATAGCATTTGATCAATCTCTGTCTGAGCTTCAAGTTTAAGTCGTCATTACAGAGTAGACTTTTCATCTTATTAAAAGATGCACGGGCTGTCTCTATTCTGCATTTGATCTCCGTATCAGGGTCCAGATTGTCAGTAATAATACTGCCCAAATACTTAAACTGGTTTACTCTCTCAATGTTGACTATTGGAATATGACAATGGAATGATGTAAGAATGACAATGGAAAATATACAACTTTCAAAAATTTTAAAACGTGTGGATATTCTCACGATGGAATTGGTGAACGTTGCGTTGTGTAGAGCGATCACTTAAGCCAGCCCATACAGGTTATAAACCTCGGACCATCGTATATAGAATTCTATAAATATTTCTCACACAAATAGCTTCGTCTCTGTGAGACTTCTATAATTTACCTTGATTTCAGGGATGATGTTCAGGAATTAAATTCGGGAGTGAATGTACTTCGAGCCTTTGAGACTATACGTTACTAGTGTTTACGAAAATGTCTCCGTCGCTTCCAGATCGTTCCAGACTTTCCGAGTGTCGTTGGGCGTTCCAGAATAATACGGAATATTCGAGCGTGTTGTTATCTTCGAGAGGTTCTGACAGTGCGTAATCATCTCTTAACAATATGTAAGGATATTTGGGATGTTTTGATAACAAAACCTTATTGCGAGTGAGTGTACTAATTTGACGTACTAATTATCACGTTACAAAAAGCCGGTCTCTTCCACTGTATATTTTAGCTAAAAAGTCCTTGCGTAACAACAATTTATCTGGCAGTTATAAATTTGTTATCGCATCGAGTTGGAGGCGGTAAATCGCCGTCGTCATGGTGTAAAGCTGTAACGTAATTGGTGGATTATTAATGTCCAGTCTGGATTGCAATCCGCCCGAGATAAGGTTCAGCAGAAATGAAATATTAAACGTTAGATAAATCTTGCTCATTTAGCGTTGTATGTAACTACCAGATTAGTCCTTTCTGTGAAATTGTTTCCCAATCTTTTGAATAATAATTGATTTTCATTGCATTTATATCCAGGCGTGAAATATGCAGAGATATTATTGACTAATTTGGCAGTAACTTTGCGGCGCAACATGACCATTTTAATTTAAACTAAATTGAACTTTGTAATGTACACACGTTGAGTTAAATTGATCACCACTATAAATTCAAGAGGAGCTGTCCTATTTACACTTTATGATGATGATGATGATGATGATGATGATGATGAGAAGGACTGCTTTTCTTGAATTTATAGTAGTGAAAAATTAACTCTACGTGTGTGCATTACAAAGTTCAATTTTATTTAAATTAAAATAATGCATGGAAATGTTTAATTTATTTTGTTTTAATGATTTAATGACAAATAAATATATTAAAAAATAATTTAAACTTTTATATAATCAGACACAAGTCGCTGGACACAAATTAAATCGGAGCACTGTTACAATTAACACACTTATTATAATACGATTTCTATAGTCGAAATAATTTACGCTGTTTTTATCGCTTGCTAACACTTTCAAGAAAATTCCGTTATTGAAATAGTTCGCTCATCGGTAAGTAGGTATTTGATATTCGATATTTCGCTCGTTAATCATCTTATATGGTATTCAGGTAAACTATGTGGTAAGTACTGACTTACACTACCGTGTAGAAAGCGAGTGTGTGTTAAATATATAAATTATTTTTATATTACTTTAAAATATGCATTTCAACGAGAAATTTAAAAAAATATATGAATACATGAAAGGTTAAATCATTTACATATTTTTAATGTATTAATGAAAAGCTAAACACAGTAGGGCATATGAAATTACAAACGAAGAAAGAAGATTTCCCGGGGTAAACAGAAGGTGGAGATGGAGGGTGGGTTAGGGAATAAAATATGTAAATTAAAAAATAAAGAGTAAAATGGAACGAATTCCATTAAGGTTTACGTGTTGGTTTTGGATTTAAATATGGTAATTGAAAAAATTAAGATATCGAGGTAATTGAAGTAAAGGGAGACTAGATGGAAAAATGAATTCTGTTTGGCATCTTAGTACTGCAATGATGATATTAAAGGGTGATCCGATTTTGTTGACCTAGAAGGTACCCCACTTACGGATTTAAAGCCTGGAAAATGACAAAAGAAGATCTCGGATGTGCTGGGCGTATGTGAGAGAAGAGTGAAATACGCAAAATATTTATATAAAATATATCCTACGCAAAATCATGCGACCCATGAACTAAAGGCTTCCAAGCTCTCTGTACACGCTAGACTAATTAGGCTGACATGGGCGGTGTATGCGCAGTGAATGCAATATTAATGCCATCAAAATGCTCGAGGGATATCCGGGTGGAAGAAGAAGAGTCGGCAGACCTAGGCTGCGATGGGAAGACGAGGTCAGAAGGGATGCGGACCAAATACTGGAGGACCGCAGCCTCCAGTTTGTCACTCGCATGGTGGAGGCCAATGCTCGATATGAGCTGTAGAGCCATTGAAGAGGAAGAATAAGGTACTTTAATGGATACATTTACGTCTGAGTAAATCAAGACAGTCTACTGTGGGGCTTGCTACTTTTTGAAGGAACATAAGATCGATCGCGTCTCTTTGAATATGTCTTGCCATCTACCCTGATGCTTGACTCTTTGTCTTGAGGCTTTGAGAGGCAAAAAATACCAAAAAAACTACACACAAGTTTTTGAAAAAATGTGAAAACCTACGAACATTTGCAAATAAAATTAAGAGTTCGCTTGTGGTAACGAATCAGTTTTCTTTCAATTTTCTCTCCAAAGAGAAAGCGTTACAGGCATTTTCTCCAGAGAATATATAGAAAACTTTCCTTTATGGTGTCTTAATGAGAGTTTTGCGCTGCCGATAGTTTTATTGCAGTACACCCCCTCTCTTCCCCCAGGAACACTTTGCAGAATTAGTTTGGCTCTTGATGAAAGTTTGTCCGTCTGTTTGTGGAATGGTTTCGGATGAGTTTTATCTTTTAGCGCGGAAGCAAAGCCCGCTGTGGTCGCAAGACTGCAGACTGCTTGACTCGACTGCAAATTCGTATTTGTTAAAATTTGATTATTTTGCACTTTAATTGTATCTCACTCAGGATTAATTTTCAAGAAGTTCCGTGATCCTTGAAACGGAAGACCGTCGCAGATTTAGCGAACACACGACACGCGAGAAAGGATATAATTTTGTTTGCATAACATATTAAAGATGATCAAATATTTATAGCAGTATAAAGGTAGGAACCCTTTTTGGAGCTTTATTGAGCGGGAAACGATAGGTCATAAGCCCTAATAATACCCAAAAAGACTTTCATACTTATTTTTCCATATAAATAAATAGCTTTGTCTTTATGAGTCGTCTATAATATAGCTAGATTAATGATGTCCCTCTAGGGATAAAACCGAAAACCCTATCGGTTCCAGACTGTACCAAACGTTTGTAAAATATTGTAGATAAATTATAGAGGGTTTTCTAAAGGAGTATTTCTCAAACTATAGGTCGCGAGCAGATATAAGGTGGGTCGCAGTTACAACACCGCGCAATACGTCTCGTCCGGTTCGAGTCGTGCTTATTATAGAAAACAAAGTGCAAACAGATATAAATGTAGTGTAAGCAATTTTCACTCATTTAACAGAGTTTAAAAATAACTTCAAAGCCTACTTCAAATTATATAGATAAATTCGATTTGTAATCCATTTCGAGACACTATACCAACCAATTGATTTATCGGAAGATACGTCGCTGAAAAATACTTTTAATCGCGAGCAATTAGCAAAATTTTTGCTTTCAGTTGCTGACACTTATCCCTGCTTATCTGACGAAGCCACGAAAGTTCTCCTCCCCTTCACTACTCCATACTTGTGTAAAGTGGGGTTTTCTGCCACGGTTTTTGTTAAGACTAAATACGGAAATAAATTGGACGTATCGAATTCACGATTAAATTTGAAGTCGACGCTAATGCTGTTGTTATGACAAGAAATAGGCAATAAATGCAGCCGTCCTATTAAAATATCTTCTTCTTCTTCCTTAGCCTGTTTCTCTCCACCGCTGGATGTAGGCCTCTTCCATTTTCTTCCACTCATCTCTGTTTCTCCCCCTTCGCATCCAGGTTCTTCCTGTTTGCTGGACTATGTCTTCAGACCACCTTTTGGGAGGTTTTCCGACGCTTCTATTTTTTGTCCAGGGCCTCCACTGTAGGATTCTAAGTGCCCATCTAGTATCCTCCTGTCGAGCCATATGTTCAGCCCACTGCCATTTTAGTTTTGCAATACGGTCCATAATATCGGCAACTTTTGTTCGGCGTCTTATTTCTTCATTTCTGATTTTATCTCCAAGGCTTACGCCGAGCATCTGCCTTTCCATGGCCCGCTGTGTACATTTTAATTTTTGTATGCTTTTTTTCTGTTAGCCTTGCTGTTTCTAGTCCATATGTCAACATCGGTAGGATACATGTATCGAACATTTTTCTTTACAAGCATATTGGGATATCACATAATAATATTTTTCGTAATTAAATAATTCGATTATATTTGGACGTCTTTCTTTTTTTCTTAATTGAATAGTCTTTCGTATATAGTTGAAGTATGTATTGGGAAAATGTGAGGCAGCAGGTGGGTTCCGAAAATTGAATTTTTTTGTGCGGTCCTGTCAACTTTGGGAACCACCATTCTAGAGCATTCCATAGTATTGTCGTCTTTGACATATTACGAGAGAATCAGTGCGCGATTCATTCTGTTTA
Organism: Agrypnia vestita; assembly: GCA_016648135.1. Lineage (NCBI taxonomy): Eukaryota > Metazoa > Arthropoda > Insecta > Trichoptera > Phryganeidae > Agrypnia > Agrypnia vestita. The sequence goes on along the minus strand of JADDOH010010047.1, from coordinate 17,752 downwards.
CCATTTCGCTACAATATTATAAATTACCAAAAACTTTTTGCAAATAGTTTTTAAATTTATTTTTACATCAGTTCGTAAATAGTTTTTCAACACCTTTATACGTATTTTTTGTTTTTGTTTATGTATATACCTACTTCGTTTCATTCCTGCAATTTTAATTTATAATATAGGTAGGTATATATACCTATTGTATCCTGATAAAGTAACTAAAGGCCATGTGTTTTCCTTTTACGAATAATTATTATTTTACAATCAATAAAAAATGTACTCTGTTTTCACCACATATTAAAATTCATAAAAATAGCTTTTTTTTTGGTGCGCCCAACATACAATCCTCCCTTAATATAATTAAAAAAAATAAAGTTTATATTTATATTTCACCACTAATTTGTTGATAATATCAACATGTTTCTGGGTGAATAGTTGCTTCGTAAGAATACTACGTGTACTTATATAATATAAATATACGCTGTGTCCTGATAAGGGTTCATTGGCCCCGAAATGTGTTTTCAACAAATTAGTGGTGAAAACAATGTATTTTCTTATAAATTATTAAAAAAAAGTCTTGTCTGGAAATGAAGTAAATACTTTTTTTATATGGTCTGCTGTGGGTTAAAATTTTAGTTTTTAAAATAATTTAGAAAATCAAAACAAAAATATCATTTATTTTGACATAAATGAAACACCCTGACGATGGAAAGGTTTTTCCGAAACATGTAGGTGTGATTAATAAATATACGTACGTTTATACAAATAATAAAAAAAAATGTTTATCTACAAATTTGCTCAACCAAGTGAAAAAATAAATCTATAAAATAAATAAAGAGGTAAAGTTTGTATGTATGAGGTAATCTCCGAAACAACTCGTCCTATTTCAAAAATTCTTTCACCAATATTAAGAATGGACTTTCATGGTGGACATTGGCTATATATTATCCCGTTAAAATAAAAGGGCTTTTCGTGGTGACCTATTTTATAACTAACATCGACGACAAAATGGTCGGGGGATGCGTTATTATGAACGCTGTCGGCATGCGATATTTAAATACTTTCTATGGAAAAATTGTAGAACTCAAAAAGTTCTTTAAAGTAATCCATGACGATAAATATCAATATGTTAAGGTTAATAAACAAATTGATAAAATATGACTAAAAGTTACTAAAAATATACGCGCGCGAAGCCGCGCGGGCACAGCTAGTAATCAAATAAAGTAATTAAAAAAGAACTAATATTTAGCATTTTGTGGGTTGGACGCTTTCAGCGGAACTACGTCCAATTATTTCCTCCCTATTAAATCTTCCGCGTTCGTAGTACAAAACACAATTTCTTGTGTCCTTTGTGGGAGCTCGTTCCTCCAAATATAATCAGACCTAATGCCATCAGCGCCATTGTGCGGTGTATCTGCCGCCCGTTGTTCGGCCGAGTGAGTGTACAACCATTGTTTGCACGTTTTTCATTGTAAAGCGTATAAGCCGATCTCTTTTGTTAATGTTATTATCTTGTCTATTTAATAAAACGATAAAAAGCGTGTGTGTTGACACTTTGGCAGATATTTTTTGAGGTTATGTGTATTAGCGAAGTGATCAGTGTGATTAGGCACATCTGCTGATACATCATCAGTCTGATGCGTGTGTATGAATGTGCGTTGAGGTGAAGGTGCATGACAAGGCTGAGAGGGTTGTGATACAGGATCAATAGAAAGAAGTACTCACACTTAACTCGTTGATTTATTGAAGACACTAAATTTACACGTTGGAGAATTCGTTATACAACAATATAGGGAGAGCGAGTTTGAGCGTGGTGTCGCGGGCGCAGGTCGGTGAGAGAATGACGTGGTACTGGCAGACTGTCTGGTCGGTACTTTGCCGGTGCCTCGGCTTCTCATTGGGCGGTTTCTCTCGAGCGCGATTGGTCCATTTGGCATGCTCGAGGGACTGGAGTCCGGGAATGCCTAGCTTACCACAACACTTTCCTACTGCCGTGTAATAGCGGCTGTGGTAGGCAAATCACCAACTTAGTTATAGCTAGTAAATTGTCACGAGATGATAGGAATAAATTCACATAATCGAGAATTAACCAACTTCTCTGGATATTTTGGAATAAAACAGAAATCGGTAGAAAACGCAACTATAGTAGTGAAACTTCCTAAAGTCTAGGAACATATCTGTGGGTGAAAGGAACAACCGAATCAGTCATTCCAAAATTTTGTTTTGGCTCTCCTGAAAACCTGTATTTTTTAATTTGTTTTGTTGTTCCTTTCTCCTATTGATATACAGTGCACAGCAATAAAAGCGAGCACAGGTCTTATTTTGACGTTTAGCGAAAGCCAAAGAAAGCGAAACAGATAGCGAACAATACCATATACTAAAAGCGCGAGTGAGGTACTTCCACTTGGAATTTTCTACTGCAAACCTGAGCGATATACACGACGTGCGTCAATATATCAGAGACAAGTGGAATATTCTCGAATTTTTTTATCTAATTGTATCTATGCCAATAGAGAATCCAGTTAAGTTCGTGTTTAGTTACTGTACAATAAATGTAATAATAATACATAAACATTTAAATCGTTCGATTTCGTCGCCCACTACCTCCAATCCATGACAATATATAGGAATAAATTTTTTATTATTTATTTTATACATCTCTACAGACTGTCTTGCATTAAAGATAACGGAACTAGAGGGTGTTTTTTTATGAGACAGAGAACTTTAAATTAAAATAAAACATAAAATGTTTGTAGTATCCATGAAATTGGGCTTATTTGAGAGATAAGTTTGTTTGAACACGGAATGTGAGATGGATTAGTTAAGATGTGGGAAGACGGGTTCTGGAAGGAAATAAAGATCAGAAGGAAAGCACGCTCTTACCTTGTCCTTTTGGTCCAGGTCGAAGGAACAACGCTGTTTTTCTCCCTTATCAGAAGGGCAGTAGCTGGAAATCTTGTGGATGGCACCTTAATCCTTATTCGAAGGCATTTACGCTCACGTAAACGGGGCACACACAAAACTCAACAAAAAACGTCAAGTCAACAAGATAGTTAAAAGTTGAATTGTAAATGTCATATATAAAAGGTTCATGAAAGATATTATAAAAGGTTAAAAGGCACTATGAAAGGTGAAGGAAGGTGGTTGTGTTCAGTGAGACTGGTCCTGTTCATAAAGATCGAACAAAGTTAATGGTATTAATATTTGAATATGATTTCGGGCATGTAACCACCGCGACTGGCGCGTATATATATATACGTACTGGCGTAATCGTAAACACATTTTTCTATTTTTTCTTTCAATTTTAAGTTCTCCGCCCCTAAAAAACACCCTTTATATCATTGAGGGCAACGTATGAGAAAAAGCATGTCAATAAGGGCCTGTAACAGTTAATCAAAACAATTAGTTTGTCTTGGATTTGCATCTAAAATCTTTTGGAATTGTCGAATTATGTTTCTGTAACATTTTATAATTTCAGTGTATTATATATTAAGAGTCTGGGTTTCTTATTCACATTTTAAAGTTGGTTATTTCTATCGCTCACAAGTCTTCAAGTAAGCCGAGAGATAATCTTTTCGAAGTTTTCCAACAGCTAAGGATTAAACTAGTGACAAAATTTTTATAAAAGTTATCTTTTCGAATGAGAGATTTTAAGATTTATATTAAGATTATTAAAAAAATAAATTATTATATTGTCACGGGACGTTTCTTTAATATTTCACTCGCAAATTATCCAATTACGTAATTCTCATTAATTATCATGGCTGAACTTTTACCACTTTTCAATAACTTCTCTCTCATATATTGATGCACTTTACCTAAATCGTTCAGGTCCGCACTAGAAAATTCTTGCCTGGCGGTAGGTACTCGCGCCAAATATTTTTCACTCGGTTAAACACAGGCTGAACGAATATGTAGATAAATTAGCCAAAGATGCCACATTTTCGGGTGTCCCCCCACAGCGTTTCTTCTGCCCAATGAATGATAGGCTGAATAGTGTTAAAAAGCGTACTAAAGACATCTGGATATCATTGTGGAGTGATACGAGTGATCCCAAGGGAAAGCATTTAAAAAGTATACAGACTAATATTTCCAGAAAACCCTGGTATAGCATTAAAAAGAACTATCTCCATAATCTCTAGAATGAGAATTGGCCATTGTCTAGTAGCTGTTCATTTGTTCAGACTGTACATAGTGGAAAGTCCAATCTGCGAGTGTGGTTCGGAGGAAGAGACTCTTGATCACATGTTTTTTGCCTGCCCATTGCGGAACTCTAATACCTTTTACAATGAGCTGATCGAGGCTAAATTTCAACTCCCAACCAATATTTGTCATCTTCTTGCTATAAACTTGCCTAATCTGATAGCGATAATATCAACATTCTTGTTAGTAAATGACATAAATGTATAATTAATCATACCCTTTCTTAGCAGCACCTCATATATATATATAATAATTCGTAAAATGGCACAAATCGCTCTTTGAGGGCGGATTGCCTAATTTTAAGAAGAAGAAGAAGAAACACACGCTGGTCACACTGCTTCACTGCGGTTTTTATCGCTGGTAATGTCGCGTTTGTCAAACGTCAAACAATGACTATTGCGATGTGGCCGGCAGGTATATAGATATTATTTTATAGATAAATATCGCATCGCAATCGTTCGAGAATTCACGAAAAAAGCTCAGTCATTCCATGAGAATTCGATAGTGCGTAATTCCTTCTAATTTTACCATCTCCATACAATATATTTTGTTGATTTTATTTAACCTTTGCTAGCAATACAATAGATAAAAAAATACTGTGACAATAATAACATTTAATTTAAATATTAGTTTGATTTGAAACAAAAATTCTTTTATTAATATTTTTTCTCTTAAGCATGTTACACAAAGCATGCAACAGCTATAAATTATTATTTATCATCCATGTCATTGGACGCCATTGCGCTGGTATTTTGTTTTTATTATTTGGAGGGAAAATGTAAACAGTAACAGCGTTAGGGCGGGTAAAATTCCCTAATCTGCATTCATTACCTAGGGGGTCGCTTTACAATCATGGGCATGAGATAATAAGGGCCCAGGGATCTTCGAGCTCTTAATTAAGGTTTTCGGTCATCATGGTCGGAACGTTCCTGATTTAAATATCCAAAGTTTTTAAATAAGGTAAAAAACGTTGTATTTTCCAAACTGTCAAATTTCAAAAAGGTAACACTGTTGGGGAGAATAGGACAAAAATGAACATAGGAAATAGCCATAATAATTTATTAATAAATTATTGCGGCTGTAATAAAATATTTTCACAATTTTATACTTGACACAAAAAAAAATTGCAAATTTATAATATAAGGTCTTCGTCCCATTATTGCCTTAAGACCTATCATGACATGGTATCGAAGCAAGAGCAGACACGGTGAGAACTAAACACCACCTCAGAACTACCGGGATGAAGACCCTAAGACCCATTGCGGGCAAGACCCTCAGAGACAGAGTGCCCAATGCGGAAATCCGCAGAACCTGCGAATACAAGATATTGTAGCGAGTAGCTTGTTGGTCATGTGGTTAAGACTCTCGCCTCATGATCCAAAGGTCGCAGGTTCGAATCTCACTCCAGACAAGCAAGTTAGTCCTATTTTCATAGCACAAGCATTTAGCATAATTTGAAAATAGTAAGAATATTGATGTGACACGAATCCGTGTCCGCATCTCTATTTTTTTAAGAAAAAAAAATTAAGATGAAGCAGGCAGAGAAGGCGTTTCTGGAAGGATCATGTCGAGAGAATGGAGCAGAGAAGGCTTCCCAGAGCCGTGATGTGAGGTATTCCAGAGGAATTTGTTTTTGTTTTATTTATCAAATTTGATATAATGAATACGATTTCTTTCGGAGCAGACTCGGGTTAATAGTGGCATACGGTTCGTATCCCTTTTTTTCAATACCTAAAAATATCAAACGAATGTAATACAAACCTTAAATCTTTAAAATAATTTTCAGCGAGTTGGCTATTGTTTTAAGTTTACTGTCACGCATGTACGTGAACTATATTATACAGTGAAAAAGGGATATATAAAAAATTCTAGTAGTGAAGATATGTTTTGTTTCTTAATATTTTTTTTATCTGAAATTAAGGATAGACATAGATACCCCGTAGTTGGAAATATGCCGCTCTCTACGACATCAGTGTTAAATGAAATGAAAGCCATTAATTTTTAGCCCGTAAACAAAGAAATTTAACCATGCATAAAAACACATTTACCCTATCTGGCGTAAAGGATTTGCGGAGTAGAATATTTTTAATAATTTTGGCGCATTTAACTTTATATTAAATGTACCAAAAATACTACATTTACTCATAATTTTTATACTGTAGAATTGACCGTATAAATAAAGTATTGGAAATCAAAATTTGATTGTTACTTATTTATGTTATTGTCTTGAATCATTCCTAAAAAAATAAAATGTTTACATTGTTTACACAATCAAACTATTGTTGTGTTCTCCTGTCAGATTGAAGGCAACTTATCTCTCTGGAATCCTCATTACAATGTACAGAATCCAACGTACAGAATCCAACATAAATGTCTAAGTTACATTATCTACCGACTTCACATCCCAATTGAAAATATCATTAGATTTTTATCACTTAGACAGACATCATTAGACATTAGATATTAGACATAGACACAGACGTAGACAGAATTACAAACTTTTACGGGATTATTATTCAGCAGGAAAGTTGTATCAGAATTGATTTTACTTTACAAAATTATTAACTCGCATTTTGAGACCCCTATATTATTCTGTGTTTGTTTATGTTCCATGTGCCTGCAAGAGCTACTCGGATACCTACGCTGTTTTAATGTGACAACACAATACCGATAAGAACTAATTCGCATTTTAACTCTTGAATCTATAATATATTCATAAATTAGTAGTCGTGTGAGTAGCTTGTTGGTTATGTGGATAAGACTCTCACCTCGTGACCAAAGGTGGCGGGTTCGAATCTCCCTCCAGACCAGCAAGTTAGTACTATTTTCATGGCACAAACATTTAGCTTAGTTTTAAAATAGTAAGAATATTGATGTGGCACGTATTCCGTGTTCGCATCTCTGTTTAAAATAAAAGAAAATTATTATACTTAGGTACTTGTTTAATCTTATATACTTCTTACCTCCCTTTGTCTAAATTATGTTTAATCTTACATATTTCACACATCCCTTTTTATATTATGTTACTGTTAAAACTTTAAAACAACTGTCTATACTATATTGTCAATTCCTAATGTATGCCTACTACTCTTTTGATTTCTTGAATAAACTTTTTTGTAAAAGGTACTTTTTGTACCGAGTATTGAAAAGACCTAAACAAAATTGTAAATATAATTAATGGTAGAAGAGAAGAAATGGGTTAGGGGGGAAGGGGAGAACTAATATTGAACTACTGTGAAGACAATTTTAAAGGTAACTGTTTGAAACATTGATTATTCATAATATTTAATCTGATATTGACCCATTTCTTATTTCTAACATTTTAAAATTATTTTTATTTTATTCGATCATGCGAATTCAGAATAGTTGTTTTAGAGTACATCGTATCCTGAAGAAGAGATCATTGGCCTAAAAACGTGTTAAGTTATCAATATACAGTATTTTTCTTATTAATAATTTATTAATGATAAGATAATAATATTTATTAATTATTTAGTTCACTTATAGTAAATAAAACATTTAATTTCGCATCAGTTTTATCACTAAATTATCCGAAAGGCGTTTGTGTCTCAGAAATTTTCATACACTCGCGTCATTGCTATTTTACTAAAGTTTTATGGCATAAATATTTCAGCACTGGAAGAAGTAACGTGAATGATGACATTCTGCTGTTTGAATTTACTCTCATAATTTTACCCAAAGAAGCTTTACTTCGATTTCTATCTGTTAGAAAAACCGTTTGTTGTACATTAATCGATTTGCAAACAGTTGTTTATTTAACAGTTTTCGAACAAAGCAATTAACATTCAGCAATTAGTTGGATCTATCTCCAATCAAAAGTTTTCGATGCGGTCCAGAACTGAGGGTATTTTCAGAAAATACTAGCGGGGCTGCCGGAGCGTAAAGCTCCTTATATTAAATACAAAAGTGGGAGAGTCCGACTGAGTGACTCAGTTCCAAAACACAATAAAACAAGGTTCCAAAACACAATAAAACAAGGTTCCAAAACACAATAAAACAAGGTTCCAAAACACAATAAAACAAGGTTCCAAAACACAATAATTTCTGTCTGTCCATTTATTTGCCTGTCCGTAATTTTGTTCGAATTGACGTCTAAAAAATAAATTAAACGGCCGGAGGTGGAGCTTGAACCTCAGGCTAGCAAACCCGAACCGGCCGCTTAACGCGTGTTGTTACCGCCATTTCTCCATGGACCGTCAAAAATATACTAGGTATATAATACACTAGGGCTTAGCGAAGACGCAAACCATTTTATGTTCCGTTAATTTTTACGTGTATACGGCTAGCAAGGGCGTGCAGTGGGAACATCGTAGCATGACTTTTATGTAACCAATTATTTGTAAAATAAATCGGAATATAACATATATTTCGTAATATTTCTATCACAATTGTTATCATAGTGTTCATATTTTGATATAACATAAAAATCTGTAGAATAAATTTTTTATTTGTATTTTTTTTTTTAAATATACGTTTACAAAAGTCATGCTTCAATGTTCCCACTGCACCCACTGTTCCCAATGTTAGCACGCGCCTGCCGGCTAGCTATCACTAGTTTAAAGGAAACAACCAATCATCACTTCATCTTCAGTTGGTTGGTTGTTGGTTCTAATTTTTTTTGTAAAAATACTGATTATTTCTAGAATTTTCTGCTATGATATTCTCTCCTTGTCGCCGCTATGTTGTTTGGTAAATGGTAAATTTTATTTTAATAACTAAAACAAAGAGTAGCTTGTTGGTCTTGTGGTTAGGATTCTCGCCTCGTGATCCAAAGGTCGCAGGTTCGAATTTCACTCCAGACAAGCAAGTTACTCCTATTTTCATAGCACAAGCGTTTAGCTTAATTTGAAAATAGTAAGAGTATTGATGTGACACGAATTTCGTGTTCGCATCTCTATTTTTTTTTTAAAGAGAAATAACTAAAACAACGATTTTCCATATCAAAACTGAGTAAAATGTTCGCGGCCGAAAATAATCACTTGAAAAAATCGCTCCGCATTACGTTGCTCGCTGATCGCAGTTTTAATTTGGACTAGCCTAGCGCATGGTGTGGATCTACGTAAAGCTACATGTTTCACGCCCATACTAATTCCTACATAATTTTCTAGATTGTTTGAGGGTATTGCAAATCCTATTTCCCTATGGATGATGAACTTTTTTATTTTTTCTATCTTGACAATATTATTGTTAAAACAGAGGTCGTAAAATTTTTGAAAAAATGAAAAAAATGTTTTTTAAAATTTTACAAAGAGTTGAGGAACACGAAAAGTGTTAAAAAAGCAACAATTTTTTCAAATTTTCCAATCACCTTTTGGAAATGGATCATTCTTTTGATATTAATAAGGGTTTATAAATTTTAAAAAGGTCCACATTATAAAGGATTACAGTTGGATAAATGAAAATTTGGAAAAAAGCAAAAGTGAAAATAATTAATTAAATATCAAAATAACCAGGTCCTTTTTACAAAAAGTTATCATTTACATTTGTTTTCATATAACCCAATCATTTATTCATCTCCTATATATTTATTTATATTTTGTTATTCTTTTGATGTGTTTTTTATATTTAATTTTTAGCATATGTTGTATCACAATTAAGAGACCGTTGGCCCTGAAACAAATTATTTGTGAACATGAAGTGTATTTTTATAAATAACATAAAGAAAATTGTGGTTGATTTTAAGTAATATTTTAAAATGGATTCGGTAGGATTTGAAACTAGGTTATTCAATTTCCGTAGAATCAGGACCTGGCATACGCTCTTGGTCGTCGTTAATTGGCTTGATTGGCTGGAAGAAGCTTGGTTTGTAGTTTGCGATGGAATAAAAATATTTTTAGCCTTATTTAATAAAAAGAAGTTCGTGATTTGACCTGTCTACGAAAACTGAGGACGCAAATTGAAAAATTGTAAAAATTAAACTTGATTTACTTGTTAAATTAATTGGCATGATGATTAAAAGGATACTGGATGATGATTGAAGAAAAAAAAGAAAAATTGAGTTACAAATCGAGTGCCTATATCTCGCAGCCAAAAAAATTTATGGTAGCAATATTAGTGTCAAAGCAAATGAAACACTTTAACAATATTTTTATATAAAAGTATCTTCTATGAATACAGTTACTGGATTTTGTCCCCAGAGGGATGATTATTAATTAAGCATAAATTATAGAAGTCTCACAGAGTCGAAGACGAAGAATATAAGAAAAGTGAGCAGTAAAACTGCTATATTTCTTTGACAACATTGTAAATGAAAATTATAAAAAATCTAATGAAGGAGTAGCTTCTCGTCAAACTGAAAAAAAAAAATGTAAGCATCGCATGATACGACATCTGTGTGCGTATGAATAAATGAATTTATTTACATGAGTAAACGCAATATGCACGCGTCTGGGTAAAGAACATGGCTGTAAATTAATTTATTTGTAATGCTTTCAGGCTAATCCATCATCAGAATACCGGCAGCGAAGCTTGTGCGAAAGTCGTAAAATCCCTGTATAAAAATATAAAAAAAATACATAAATTTTCATAAATATGCTTTAAAGCAGACAACATAACGGGAATTTAAAAAATATTTTTTTACGTTGTAAACATTGGCGCGGAATATTTGCATACTACCCTCTGGAAGCATCTCGAATAGGGTAGAATTTATCGAAAAATTTATTCACAAAAATAATGAAATGAGCATATTTTTTATGATGGTTTCGGCAAATATTATTTTCTTGACAATAATCTGAGCCCTTTGGACACATAATATGAATTCTTTATTTTTGATAATTCTCTGGCCACCAAATTTGAATCCTGACGGAAAGAGTGAGAGCAAGAATCCAGGCTGCCGAGATGAGTTTTCTAAGGGGGGTAGCGAGAGTCACACTGATGGACAGAGTGACAAGTGCCGACATAAGGCACACACTCGGCATGGAGCCCCTACTCCTGCACATAGAAAAATCACAACTGAGGTGGCTTGGACATATGCTAAGAATGCCAGAGGAACGAGTACCAAGAAGATTCTTCCTGACAACCCCGGAAGGAAGACGGCCTGTGGGTCGCTCCAGATTAAGCTGGGAGACGCAACATAAAAATGTGTACAAAAACATAATGGGTCTAGACTGGTTGACTCATGCAGAAGCAGCGCAAGACAGGGTAACATGGAAACATCTTGTCGTATCTTTAGGAGTCTACTAGGACAAGGGGATGAAGATGAATAAATGAATGGTAATTCTCTTAGGCAACACTCTACTTCAACAATGTTTTTATTTGTATAAGAACAAAGTTACTGGATTTTGTCCACAGAGAGATAATCATGAATTAAGATCAATTATAGAAGCCTCACAGAGATAAAGCTATTCATAGGGGAAAATATATAGAAGTCTTTATAGGGTGGCTACAGGGCTTATGACATTATGAAGGTACCTACATACAAAATATTTTTAAAATATAAACTGGTCTATAAAAGGAGTTGAAAATTTAATAAAATATTCCTCTTGTATATGTCAAATAATTTAGTGGAATATTATACAAACATTAATTAAATTTTTATATAAAATATAAAAACATTAAAAATAATATTGTTTGGTACTTACATACAATAAACTAATTAACGGTGACATCTGTGTACAGCATATTCCTTTCAAATATTTTAAAGAAAAAAAATGATATCTGGATGTTCTTACCTGATGTCATGAGCCCTATGGCCACCCTATAAATACATGTTTCTGTAAAATAATCATGGCCACTCTATGAATACATGTTTCCCTTATAAATAGACTTGTCTCTGTGAGGCTTCTATAATTTTTCTAAATTAATTCTTTTAAGAATTATCTTCATCTTCTTCTTCTTCCTTGCACTGTCCCAACTCATTCGACTCTTCTCGTTCTCAAGCTGTATCCTCTTCAGTTCTAGTATAGTAAGCTTTCGTCCAGGGCGATTCTCTGTAGTATTTTGGAACATTGAGTCATCCATGAGTTTTTTGATCTTCCTCTGTAGGACTTTTGATGAAGCTCCATAGTCGTTGCCTGCTTCACCGTGTGGTCTGGTGGTCTCCGTCTCATGTGCCCATACTATCTCAATTGTCATTCCTCGTTAATATTATAGATGAATAAAACAAAAACTATGTTTTTTTCCACTATTTTATTTTATAAAACTGCACGTTTCGGAAACCTTCGTTTCCTTCTTCAGGTGTGTCTGATGTATGGGTTGTGGATGTGAATGTGGTGGGAGAACAGAAAAAAACATGTTTGTGTTTTATTCATATAATTATTAAAAATGGATTTCTACGAAGTAAACGCCAACTTATTTAATTATTTAAAATAACTTAAATAATTAATATAAATTAACTTTGTTTAAACAACTTATTTATTGAAAAAAATCAACATGTTTCGAAGCCAATGGCTTCTTCATCAGGAAAACAAAAATGTTTTTGTTTTCCTGATGAAGAAGGCATTGGCTTCGAAACACTTTGATTTTTTTCAATAAATAAGTGGTTTAAACTAAGTTAATTTATATTAATTATAATTATGTTACCACAAAATAAATTTGCTACATTTGAAGCAGAAGTAAAATAACTTTCTTTAAATTTCAGGTTCTTGTTACTGCGTGTCACCAATTGTTACAAAATTTATTTTGTTTGCTTGTTCGCCAATTGCACTGTATATGTCTAATCACACGCAATGCATCGATGGATTTAATATACGATTGTTGTTTGTATGCATTTTTAATCCGATTAGTCATTTATTTTTAACGATCGCTTACAAAAATTCAGGTATTTTTTTGAAAACTATTACAAATTTTACAAAAAAACATATTTTTCTCAAATCAGATACGCTATATTATAGATGTTTAATTTCTTCTAGTCTAACTAATCACATGACCTTCTTTTTATCGCAGGCAAACGTGCACTGGGGAAAGTTAATTTTGGGTTGATATTTTTTTTTAAATGCAATAAAATAATACTTAAATATGTACATTACTTATGACCGATAAAAATTAACGCAATCAATTGCATAATTAATTAATTACCTCCTTGTAAATAATCACCAAATTTCTACGTAAATTCTTGATTCTCGATTTAAAGGTTAAAGGTACGCCTTAAAAGCGTATTTTTCAGTACGAAATAACACTTTTAAGGCGTACCTTAACCTTTAATAATTAATTAACCTTAATAATTGACCCGGAATTCGGGTCCAAGAGGCAGACATCATGCTTTACAATATATATATATATATATACTATATATATTATAAACTAATTCTTCATTTATATTATTTTTTTAGAGTTCAAGCAGCTTAAGGTAAAAGAATCAATAAATACACAAATTCTCCATCGACCTTTTATGACAACGTTTCATATATAATGAAATTATTGTAAGCATTTAAAAGGCTTTGCTGGACTTCTTTTTAATTTAAAGGCCCTTTGTCGATCTGCTTCCAGCTGCGAATACAAACGTTTTTGTGACAGGAAAATCCCCATAAACTGCGCGGTGTACAAACCCATGAACGACTTAAACCCTTTTCCAATTTCCCATTCCTGTTTTCCGCCCCGTTTTCCGGGCGGGTGGCCACCCCTGCTCGTAAAACACAGCCTCCGAAGGCTCGCTATGCGTCGCTTTACGACTCCTGAGCTGTGCTGCTCTGGCCTGTAACGCGACGGTGAAAGGCAGCAAGCAAGACGATGGCGAAAAAATATCTTTACGACGTCATCATTCTTTGAGCTACTTGAGTTTTGTTACAGTAAGTCCGTGTATAAACACGCGTATGTCTCAGACCCGTGTATAACACCAACCACGCAAAGAGTATGTTTTTCTGGTTCGAAAAAAGATTAATTATTTACTTTAATTATATTTTTATTTTATTGAAAAATCCATATTTACATTGGTTTACTGCTTAGATTATGGCACCACTAACTTAGGGCGCGCAGTGGGAACAGAGTAGCATGACTTTTCGTAAACACATATTTTGAAGAAAAAAATGAAATATAACGTATATCTCGTAATATTTCTACCACAGTTATTATCTCTTAGATAATAATAAGAGTGCTAAAAACAACTTTGGGAACGGTGGTGTAACACAACGTTACATGATTAAAAATTGACATAGTTATGAATATGTGGTAAAAAAATATATTTTCAATACAGATAAGCCTTTTCAAAAGTAATAATAATGTAAGATAAACATACATATATGCATTATTTTAAAAAACAGCTGGTCTGGAGCGAGGTTTGAACCCGCGACCTTTGTATCACGAGGCGAGAGTCCTAACCACAAGACCAACAAGCTACTCTTTGGACATAGTGACTAAAGCAATATTCAAGTGGTCACCATTAATCAAATATTACTTATATGTGAATGAGTTTTTTTACATATTATGTCAACAGGTGTAAAAGTATTTAGAATTGATAAAAATTCGATTTATGGGTTAGAGGGTAAGTTATAGGTTTTTTTCTGAGACGTCTGACAAATGAACCGAGTATTTATTTATCAATATAAGATTCGCACATAATATAGTGCTGTTTGCAGACAACGTCCGTGACTGGGACAGACATTTATATTTAAAATGGATTTAATCAAACATAATAATTTCGTTTTTCGTCCGTTCATCCATCCTTTTGTCCCCGTAACGTCGTGTAACGTCCGTAATTTTGTTGGAGTTCACGGCTAAAAAACAAAATTAAACGGCCAGAGATGGGGCTTGAACCCCGGGCCAGCCAACCTGAACTGGCCGCTCAACGCATGTTGCTATGGCCGCCTCTCCGTGGGCCACCAAGAAGATACTATAAATATATACTAACGCTTAGCAAAGACGCGAACTAATATTCCGTCATCATGACTAATGAACTGGAAGACCGATGAAATTATGTATTTTGACATTACAAGTCTATGTATAAAGGCTTTTTTAATAATGTTAAATCATCTAACGTGAAAATGGATATTTACAAATATATTAAGCTCTTCAATGCTAAGCTTGTCAACGAGCTTGCCAGGTATAAATATTTTCCAAATATAATTCATATTCCAATTTAAGTTTTTGGAGGTGGATGAGCCCTCCGCTTTTGGACAGCGTTGAACTCAAGGGTCACCACTCCGTTTGTAGAGTCGGAGATCTCTGCTGTGGTTGATGATGTAAAAGTCGCGATGGTTTGACAGAATTTATTTGATTACAAAACATAATTTATAAAGAATATAGTAGTGTACAAAGATTACAATAAAGGCGCGCAGTTCGAAGGTATGACGGCGAGGGCTTCCGCTGTATCCGAAAGGCCCCGCTGGAGTGAGATGATTTGTTCTGCGGGTTCTGTTGATCCAGAACAAAGGAATCGGGGGTGTTATGATTTTATCTTTACTCGGCCGCGCCGTGGGTATTTAGCCTAGATCAGCAAGGTGAGTTTATCCGCTCTTCATGCCTTCTAGCAATTCTCGGCTTTGTCCTCGGTCATTGGTCCGGCTTACATCGTCGCCTTTTTCGTTTGTTGTGCTCAGCGCTTTTGCCGCGACCTCTGTATCGAGGGTAACAGTCTGCCGTGCTCGATGTCAGCATATGTGGTACCTCCTTACACGTGTATATGTACCCGTCTTTGGCCACCACAAGTTTGATGTTCAGAATCAAAATAAATAATTTCTTAAGTAACAATTTCCATCACTCACGTTATCATACGCTAGACGGCGCGGCAGAAATATATAGTAAAAGTAAGCCATTTTGGACGGGTCTTAGCTAGTATATAAATAATTGAGTAAAATATATTAAATGCCAACACAAAAAACTGTATTTACTTATTTAAAATTTGAAAAAACCGTGAAAGGCAGACCCCAGCTCATTCGCCGCCAGGTTGGCATTCTTCTATTTACACTCGCTAAAATATGTACAGTTTTCTTTGTAATCTGAATAAACTTTACTTAATTGCTTGATAAACTTATAAAAAAAAGCCTTTATCCCATTTTTTATTTAGCCTTACTTGTCTGTCAAGAATAAAATATGTTGTAATAAATATTTGATACACTTCCTGAACAAGAAAAGTTCTGGAATTTGGCTGTGAGACGTATTTCGGAAAACAAATCAATAATCAGTCAATTAAAAAAAATATTCAATACTGCTGTATTATTTTATCAAAAACTTTGCATTATTTTAAATGTTATGTTTGAGTTTTTAGGAAAGGTTGATTGCAAGATTTAATGTGAAAAGTATAAAAACTAGAAAATAATATTATGGGTTAAAACAAAATAATAACACTCCTATGTAATTTTATTTTTACAAAATATTTTTTATAATAGCCACAGTACTAAGAGCGATCATGTATGTCAACAAAATCAAAGGCGTGGATTGCTTTTTCTCAATCCCAACAAACGCTTGCATCTAAATGTTAACCTATCATTCTTTCTTCGCGTGATCAAGAAGAAGGCGTGACACGCTTTTAATTTTATTAACGCATACACTGTAATTTCTCTTGGTTCTGCGACTGGGATTTTATTTTTTGCTTTTAGCCATTTTTACCACGCTTATATTGGCTTCAACTGTTTATCTGGACGGTATCTTGTAATCGAAATATCACCCGCTTCCCAATGTCCAGTCAAGCTGAAACTTTGCACACAGACGTATTTTTGATGACAACACATCACATCATTTATCAGATTCACTAATTAATCAACTAATCCGTCGCAAACATCTCATAAGCAATCAATGTTTTTTATGGGAAATTAGTTGATGAACTCACAAAAAATGGCGTACCTAAGTTTCTTACCGGAGTCATTTTGTAAGCTAGGCAATATTAAGACTAAAATGTAAAAAAAATAAATTAAATAAAAGCATGGGAGCTTCCACTCCATCAAAATTTAATTCTGTAATCTATATCAATGTCGAAGGCGAAAATTATTTTTTTATACATTTAAGTACATATTTCAATTATATTTATACGCTTGTTTAAAAAAAAACATGTATTATTATCTATAGTTTTTTTAATTATTTTTTCTATATAAAATAATTTTTTTTCAAACTGCATTTCCGACATTCACTCATGGTTAATATCTTAGCAAAAAATATAATTAAATGAATATAACATGTTCATTTTATTATATCCCTGTTGAAAAACATTCTGAACATGTCGAACATGTTTACTAGACGGGAAACCTGACCCCGCCAAATAGAGTTACATGATTGGCTAACAAATTGACACCGACTGCCAATCACGTGGGCGTTCTTTGACAATGGCTTTGATGTGGTAATAACTCGACATGTTTTTTTTCGGCTAATCTAAAATTAACGCTAAAGTGATTTTTAAAGGTTTATGGAGAATTCAACATACAATTTTTCAAAATTGTGTTCGCTTTTAGTCAGATGTAGGGGTACTTTTTTGATTATTCCGATGAAGACAATTTGAAAAACTGGTACACGACATAAGGGTAAAATATACGTAGTGTGTTTTATAAATATCGAACCTTTGGCCAGCAGAAACATATTTATATACAATACTATCTGTAATCCCTCAAAAATGATAGTACTTTTATAAGTCGGTTCCTACGGAATAAGTATTTATTCATTTGAATATATATATATA
>JADDOH010010046.1:0-21220 GCA_016648135.1 Agrypnia vestita | reverse complement strand
CATTGATTTATTTACATTTTACTGTGTACGTGTGTATTCTTAGCATCATTTTTTTATAATTAACAAGAAAATAATGTATTAACCATTGACGTATTATAATATAGACACGTTATTCCCATACTAGCCGGCTTTCATATGTAGCAAATATCGCATTGAAAGAGACAACAAATCATAGCATACTTATTTCACAAACGCTCTGCGTGTAGACAGAAAAATCAGGTAATTTGAAGTCACGGTGACTAAAATAACACACTCATTCTTACAATATTCTTACAATAGTGTGCAATACTCTGATCCTTTTTCCCCGGGAATTTTTTTTCGGCGTAACTTCGCGCCCAATCACAAAGAAGGTCATAAAGATAAAGAATGCAAGTAAGGCAATTAATTACCTTACTTTTGAGTTGCCAAGATTTCACGCTTGTAACGTATCTACAGTTTATTATAGCATTGGAGTTAACCACTAATATGATGAATTATCAACATTTTTTTGCGGACAATGGTCCCTTTATCAGGATACACTAAAAATTTAAAATCGAAGTACAGACATGAATAAAATCAATAATAATAATTAAAACTTATTAAGAACTGATCTGAAAAAAAATTTCAAAGGTATTTGAAAAAAGACCTGGTTATTTATAAAATTTAATTTGCTGTTACACGTAATCTAATATATATTTCAAATATATCAAATATATATATATATATATATACGTAATGGCTGGTATAAGTAATAGAAGTAATGGTTTTTTATTTTCAAATCCAGAACGACAGGTCTTCCTCCACTTCATTTTGCTTGCCCCTGGATTCCGGCACATTGTCAGTCTCTGGATCACCTAGGAGAAAATCACCCTCGCTGCCAGACAGGGTAGTGCAACTTTGCGTACGTTTTTCCATGAAGCTTTGGTTGATTTTACTGTATGTTTTTTATTCACCGATGGTCGTCAGACATGGAACCAGAGTATTCCAACTAACTAGGGCTGCATCCGCTATCTTCGCCCATTTATGGTCAATAATCGGATTAAACTAATGAGCCTGGATGCTACATTACATTGAAGTGTACACTTTATACCTTTTGAAGTGTAATGCATACTACAAACTACACACACATCAATCTTATTGAAAGTTCATACTTCAAATAGTACATTTCATTTCAAAGCGAACACTACAAAGTACACACACTTCAAAGTTATCGAAAGTACGGGTACATTCTTCAAATAGTACATTTTTTATGTGAAATTTTTGGCAATCGAAACACCCCCCCTCCCCCATAGATTGAAAAATTTTGGGACCGAATGAAGAAATCTTTGGAAACTGAAACAACCCCCCTCCCCATGGTTTTGAACATTTTCTAGTAGTACACTTTTCAAGAAGCACTTCATGCAGATCAACAATTTTCCAGTACTAGAATCACTTCACTTCATTTGTACTATTTTGTAGTACTGCAATAGTTAATTTCATTATTACTACAATTTTGTAGTACTACAATTACCTTTAAACTGGTGAACATGTGTGTGTTGTAGTCTTCATTTTGAAATGATTTTTTTTCCTTCGCTACTGGATACCTATTAGATATGGTGTATGCGACTAGCACCCGAATACATCGAGTTGCCACACCAACCATTTGTGAGCCGCCACTAACATGTGGGACAGACGCTCACTGCTTCTCACTTTAGCTGTACTTTTGGATCCCCCGACGGATTGGTTACCATCAATTTCACCCTCAAGTCACCGCGTGGAGATATGAGAAGCATGGTTGGGAGAAACTATGTCGTCTAGGCCCTAGGACCAATGTGTTGGGCTATAACCATCCGGCCAACAGACAGTTAGAAGCGATACCCAGAACCGAAGAAGATATAGCCTGAGAACGAGAAGAGCCGACCCCAACAGCCTGCCTAGGCAATGAGTTGGGATAGTGCAAGGAAGAAGAAAACTTAATCTAATATGTAAAATTTCTTTTTTATCCAAAATTGCAAACTCTTATTAATATCAAAATAATGGTTTGTTTCCAAAAGATGATTAGAAATTCACAATAGTTATCGCTATTTAAACATCATATTTTATACACTGATTTCATTTTATCAAAAATTATATGAACCTCATTAACTTTTCAACAAGCTATATTTTAAAAAGCTTACAAACTAAGAGCTTGAGATATTTATAAGTCAAATTTTACATTAAATCGTTCCCCGTCAGAAATACAGTAATCGGTATCTTCTCCTGTCTTGCGAGAGACTTGTTCCCTGACTGGGAGATTAATTAATTTATTAAGATGATTTTTAAATTATTATTTGAATAAGAAATACATATTCTACATATTTATATATATATGTATGAACATATTTCTGCCTATCATAAATAACGGCATATTCCAAAACCATCATTTTTCATTTAAAGACATGACTGTGCTCAGATCTTTCCAATGTTTTTCGTGAATAATTTTAATACAAATGAATAACTGAATATGTTCATCGTAAATAATGACTTTTTAACAATATTTTTATATGTACCTATGATGTATTACAAATCTCTTATTAATTAAGATACATTTTAGAAGTCTCACAGGGAAGAAGCTCACTTGTGAGACTTCTTATTTATCTCTCTGTGGACAAGATCCAGTAGGTAATTGTGTTTTCAGAACATACATATAAAATATTGTTAAAAATATATACAAATATATAGTCTGTAAAAGGAATTTAAAAATTGATTAAAATTATTTTCAGGCATATTCTAGTGTATGCGTTAAATAATTCCGAAAAATATAATATATATACATAAAGAAAATATTGCGTAAGATTCCACTATTCTATAAAAAAAATAGAGTTATGATTACCAAAACTATGTATAATATGTCATGGGAAGGTCTATAGAAGTCTCTAGAATTGTAATAGTGTATGTTCTTACGGTGGAATCTCTTAAGTCAGATCATACAGGATAGAGACCCTGGGCCACCCTATGAAGACTTCCATACAAATAGCTTTATTTCTGTGAGACTCCTATAATTCATCTTAATTAATGATTTATTTGCTTATTATAAAAAACATTTTGGTGTTTTTTTAATCACCCAACTGAATAAAAATTGATTTTTGAGTTGGGCTACTTAATACTTACTATACATGATAGGCAGTGACATGTATCTGCGAAATATATTTTTGTTATCTAAGTCAACATCGTCTCAACATCGAAGTTGAAATACAAAAACGTGATTTCATTAAAAAAAACAATCTTTTTATTTAAAGCAGTTAGGCATAGAATTTGAAACAAATTAAATATAGAATTTTTGCAGTATTGATGATAAAATATTCAAAATGAATTGATGTGGATATATCTGCATATGTAAGTTATATTTACACGACAAAATGGTGTATAAAATATTCAGTTAACCTGTAATATAAACAAAAGTCTCACCGATTTCCTGAGAATGTGGAGGTTTGCAAGATCCACAAAACAGTACGCATTTGTTGATTTAGGCCGGCGCCTGATTTGCGGCAATTTACGTAACACTGATGCACTTTCAGTGGTGTTTATCTAGGGGACAGTGTCGCCATTCTCTTGTGTTTACGTAGGCGAAAATGCTGCCTTGCACACACAAGTTTGAACTTTAAATGCTAAATCTACCCCTTTGTCGCGGCAAAATGCTCAGTGCTTTAATCGAAGATTTATTTTATTTTCTATTTCGTTATTTTGAAAAAAATAGTCATCCATAAACAAGGCGCCGAAAAACAACAGAACATAGTACTAGCACAACAGAAGAGGACACAGACAGAAGAAATTTCATACATATAATTTGTATTTTTAACCAATGAATTTCAATTTCAATTCAATTTATTTATTTATACCAAAACATTATAAGTTGTTATAAGAAAAACATAAACCCAGTAAAAATAACACAAATTATTATCATTAAAGTAATACTGAAAAAAAAATCTACATTTCCAACAAAAGATCTCTTTAAATTGTTTCCAGTACCAAACGTAGATAATATTTTCAAGCAAGTTTCCATATTGAAAATATGCAAAGAAAATCGGGAATACTTCAAGCTAATGAGGGTTGGAAAGCAATTCATATGAGTAATGTAAAGAAAAAAACCTTACAGAAAACCAAGAATATTTCAAACTTATGAGAAATGGAAACCAATTCATAATGCCTAAATGTAAAACAACCCAAATGCAGCATCACTATATTTATAAAGCCATTAATTACTATAATAACTTACCTATCGAGATACGATGCATCAGTAATCTCTCAGAGCAAATCAAAAAAATTAAAATTTTCCTAAAATCATCATAAATCATTTAAATATATAGCTTTTTTCAAAATAACTCCTATACTTTCATTATCTTTTTATTGTATTAATAAATAACTTGTATACACTATGTATTATTAATACCTATATATTATAACACGGAATAAGAACTGTGGCTCCCTCATCAGACTCAAGAGCTTCTTTTCACTGATGAGGTCTACATGACTACCAAGTGTTTAAAAAAAATGTTTAATCTGATATGTTATATATAAGAACTGTATTTGTACCATAAATTAAATAAAAAATTACATTACAAACATATGTTCAATTTGTAAATAATATTAAAAGTGAGATAATATACAAACAACAAAATATCAAACGTATATAAATTCATTCATAGCAAAGGTGTAGGAGAATCCCGCCTCGGAAAACCCTCTCAGACACATGGAATATATCAATACCCAAAGCGATTTTGTTCAGCATAGCTGTAGCTCTTCCAACAGGCATAACCATCGGCAGGTTGGTCCTGTATATTGGAATGTGAAACAATCTATGCTGACGATGTGTAATGTAATTATCAGGAACATACAAACCAATACTCTGCATAATTTCAGGATTATCGATCACACCGCGCAACAATCGATAAAAATGTGTAATCAAATACACATTCCTTCTAGTCTCTAGACTATTGTAGCCAAGCAAAGACATACATCTCACATTCCATAGAATCTAAATAACTGACAATCATGTCGTTTTTAATTATTATTTTTAACGAGAGTAATAGAATACACAAATTGGTACAAAATATATTTTGAAAAATTCATTACTTATTTCAAATTCAGCACCCTATCCCAATTACTAGTTTCTCCAGCCTGCTCTAGTTATATGCATTTATATATTTAGTGCATCAATGCAGTGCGATCGTCTATACATATGTTAATAAAGAAATGATTTTATGTGTGCTATAGGTTTAGGTGTCAAGAAAATATATATTTCGTAGGAGTGACTTTTTAAATGAAGTGAAGGTATCTGCAAAAATATCGGCATTAATTTTCGGGTTAACACAATACATCTTATACGTAGGACATATTCTTGTAATCTTGATATATTCCCCATTTCGGCGTCCACTTCTCCTTTTCTTCCCCACTATAACTGTAACCACGCCTCCGTCTAAAAATTGATTTGTTTGCTAGAATAAGTAATGCATAGTTAGTTTTGGTCCGTCCTGATGAAGATACCGAAACCGGAAGACGTAGAGTTACTAGTTAAGTGGTTAATACTAACTAACTAACCATCACGCCGCACACTGTAATATATTCGCAATCTAGCGGAACTTTATTCAAAAATTAAAAAGCAAGCAAATAAAAATTAGTAAAATAAAATAAATTAGCTAATTACCTAGACTATATGTTTTGATAATTATTTGCTAATAACAGCACCGGTTTTCATATGGCAACCTGGCAAAGTTTCTGAAATCAAATTTGTTCGTTAATATGAGTCATTGTGATCAAGAATAAAGTGAATTTATTTCGAAGTACAGTTACTAATACGCATATATATTTTATCTTCAAGTCTATGGCTACTTTACAAAGTAAACTGTATTACAACATATATATTTTATTGCCAGATACAAAGCCATTTACTTGTACATGTCGAAATTGTAATATTTTTAAAGAAATGTGACTTTGGTTTGATTTTACAAAAAATATCCATGGGTACCCAACGAGAAAATAATTTTATTTACTGCTTTGGTTCATATTCTGTAAGATTTCATTAAATTTGACGGTACGTGTTTTCGACACTCATACAATTTTTTTTTTTTTCTTTAGGAGTACCTACAATAATGAAAAGACAAATATTTTAAGTATGGCTTTTAAGTGGTAAAAAAGGATCAAAACAGGTGCATTTAGAATTTTATAATACAAAAACACAACCAGGTTGATTCGAAAAGCACGCTTTGAGAATTAAAAATGTACGTTAGCAGTCTTAGCACAAAAATAGATGCGAAGTTGGAGAAAAGCTGTAGAAAATTTTCGAAATTTTTGGCTGAACAAGATGGGTAGTTTGAAGATATAGTATCATTGCCTTCTAAGTTTCTTGACCTGCTTCTATCCTCAAGTTCAGCAGGTTTACGAGATTGTACAAGATCAGGTAGGCTTTGGAAGTCATTCGAAAATGTATTTCGAAAATCCAAAAGAGAAAAATCATAGTTCTAGTTTCTACAAAAACTCAAGAAGAATTAACGGTCGCCACTGAAGTTAGTCTGAGATCATCCTGGAAAAAGAATGCAGCCAATCTAATGAAAGAGGTAGCTGCTGAGCCTCCTTACTGAGATACTCGAATAAAAAAAGCGAGACGAATTTTTGGAGTGCCAGAGCCAAACTCTCTCTAGAAGCCGCCTTAACACTAATGGTCAATGCCAAATTGAGTACCCACCGGTATAACGCACTGAGACAACAGTCGAAGGGTTAAAATTTAAATATTTATCCAGCTTACCATCTTGCAAAGAAAGCGAAAACAGAGTTCCACCGTTCGCAAGATTCGATTAATTACAAAAATTGAAAAAAGTTATTTTTTACAAGGATTTTATCATTTTATTGAAGTTGTTTTGAAGAAAATGAATTTTTCATAATCGATATAAGTTACGGTAATGATAGTTCAACTTTTTGCAAAAAATAAGTCAGAAATATTGAAAAAAAAATGCAAAATTTGATATTGCATATCGCCATAACTATTGATATTAGGTCATGGTTGCTTGAACATTTTAGACCAGTAGTCGATTCTTAACAAAATACTTTCAGGGATTGCGTTAATTACGTGACATGTTGTATATAAAACAAGCTCAATTTGTGCAAATATAAGTCGAATGAATCGACTTTTGTTTTTTTTCTTGCATGAAACTCTATGAATTTTAATAGATCTTAGTTATATGCACATATAAAGAATATATTTATAAACATTCAGGAAAAGTTTCATAAAAATCTATTCAGTACATCCGGAGATAAAAATTAAATTAGTATACTCTGTATTAAGTTCCGCTAGATTTGGAATATATCACAGTGTGCGCCGTTTCCCCGCAAGTTCTACAAATTCTACGGTTGTTGCGGCTTTTAACGGGGCCATCCTCAAACACTTGTTGTATCTGATCGTGCCAGGTCTTTCGCGGTGCCCTCTATTCCTGTTGCCATCAACACTCGCCTAATATATTTTCTTAACCATCCTTTCCTCGTTCATCCGTTCCACATGACCAAACCGTCTCAGCACTCCTTTCTTTATTTTATCTACCACACTACAGCCAGCATTGCATTCACGCGGTTAATACAAAGTTGTTTGATTAATTAAAATTATGTCCAACCCCAAAGTTAACGCTATAAACATGAAAAATAGTTTCATTAATTAAACATTAAAATGATTCTTTTTTAATCATGATTACTTTTTTATTTAATTTAATATAAGGTACACATACAAAATTTACATATTTACATATTAAATTGATATTTTTTTAATACTTAGTAGTCATGTAGACCGCATACACGAAGAGAAGCTCTTGAATCTGATGAAGGAGCGTCAGTTCTTATTTTGTACATAAGCAATGCTAGTGATTTGATAATACGGTTAATACAAGGTAATTTGATAATGAATTGTTGAAGTATTTTGAAAAAATTTAATAGTTTATGTGATTTATGAATTGAATTTTAGGAAGGTTTTAATTTTGTTAATTTGTTTAATATATTATAAATATCGCATAGAGATGAAGCTATTATTTATATGGAAAAGTAGTTAAGGAAGTCTTTTTTTAGTGTTTACCGGGCTTACGATCTATCATGCGGCTGCCTTGAGTGATTACTTTACACAATTTTAAGTCGAAAGCCCTATGAAGTCCCAAAAAACTTCCATACCTACTTTTCCATGTAAAAAATAGCTTCGTCTCATTAGAGACATCTATAATATATCTTGATTTAAGATGTTCCCTGTGGACAAAATCCAGTATTGTGTTCTTAAAAATTTAAACATCTTAACGCTCTTCTATAAAATTTTATTTTTTAACTTGCAATTTATTAAATAAAAATAATAATTTCAGACCGTCCAACACTTATGCGTCAGTAATTGGATTGTATGATCCATTTTCCTAAATTATATTCTCAGTTTATCTTTTCCCTTTGCACGGCTTTGTCCAAGTATAGAGAACACCGCGTAACCGTTTCAATTAAATTGCGAGTTTTCTATTGATGTGGTTTCATTTCCTCGTGGACTTTTTTATAGAACCAGTTAACCCTGAAAGTGTCTCGTACTTTATTTTTATGTCTCTTGTGATTTATCTTTTATTTTTATTATATATTATACTTCAATTGAATACAAAATGTCGTACAGACAATTTATTCTGACTTATGAAAAAACTTATTCACAGCTTTGTTTTCTGATATATGCTATGGTGGCCAAAGACGCGTACATATACACTTATAAGGAGGTACCACATATGCTGACATCGAGCACGGCAGACCGTTACCCTCGATACAGAGGTCGAGGCAAAAGCGCTGAGCACAACGAACAAGGCGACGATGTAAGCCGGACCAATGACAGAGTACAAAGGCAATGTATAGCAGAGGGCATGGACTATCGGAGTGACGAAACGCACCTCGCTGATCTAGGCTAAATACCCACACGCGCGGCCGAGTAAAGAGGAAACACCCCCGATTCCATTGTTCTGGATCACTATATAAGCACGCGCCCGCAGAACAAATCATCTTACTTCGCTGTGGCTTTCTGGTACAGCGGAAGCTCTCGCTCTTCGACTATTCATTACTGTACAATTGTGTACCTTTTACTTTTGTCATTGTTATACTCAAATAAATTCTGTCAAACCATCGCGACTTCATCCTCGTAACACCCACGTCGATATTCTACAAAGGGAGTCAAGCTCCCACAATACTAACTAGCTTTGCTACCCTGCTTTGAAAAAAATTAGATTCTTCTATAGGTATAGGTGTATTAATTTTACGTGCTCTTATATTTCTCTAATAAACTCAGATTTAAAGAGAGAAAAAAGTTTTATTATATTTTTTATTTTATTCAAATAAAGTTTATGCGATTCGATTATTTTTATTTATATACAAAAAAAAATATACGCAGCCAACATTTATATTAATCCTCATTAGATATCGATACTTTTTTTTAATCTTTTGAATAACCGAATAAATGATGTCTGTCTTATTTTTTGTCAATTAATTAGATATTTTAAAGCTTCGTATCTCGTTAGGGAAATTATCACGTTTACCCATAAATTCTAGATAGAATAAGCTTAGACGAGAATAAACTATATAAATATCACAAACTCCAAAGTGTATCTATTGAGAGTATTGATGTTTTGTAGAAAAAAAAAATCCCAACGAATTACGATATGTACTTACGTTTTTTGATACAAGGTATTTACGTGATGACGATATATACGTGATTACACAGCCTTAAAAGAAGTTTTGGTTGTTGCCTTACGTACACTTAGAGATTTTTAAATACAAGTATTGAAATTGAAATCTAATGCAGTCATTTTCTCTACCTTGAATTGCGAATGCTTATGGTCAGATGCAACATGTTATCGATATTATTTTGTGGAACGGAATATGGACACTTCAGTACGAAACATAACTTTCGAGATTCGCATCCGCAAAATTTCTCAAAATAATCTGGATGGACAGTGTTGCGAATGAAGATACTTAGATTCGGATGAGTAAGAAAAATAATAAAATCCGAAAACATTAATATCTCGGACATGTGAGGAGACATTAAGAGGTTACAGCAACATCTTGCACCTAGTTATACTGAGAAATGCCGGAAGGAAAAAACTATGACCATGGTTTGGCTAGTCTACTGCAGGGCTATTCCTGGCTAGTCAATAAAGTGGTGATAGCTAACATCTGTTGAATGAAGGTTTTATTTTTTTTATTTGCTCTGAAAGGTTATTGATACAGCATATCTCCATAAGTAAATTATTATAGTTGTATTTATATATTTTTTTAATACTATTGGTCTTGGATGATATTTTGCATTGATTGATTTTTCATGTAAAAAACATTAATTTTACTACCTCACAGTTTGGTCCTTCTTTGAAACAATGCCATTTTCTTAATATAATTTTAATATAATAATTATTAATATAATAAAATAACATGTGTACATATACATAAAAAAATTGTTTAAAATAAAAAATTGTACATTGCTGTATGCTGCCAGCATCATCCGCTATTGATAGTGCAGCACCTCGCACCAGCCGACTGTATTTATTTTGCAAGGGATTCTCTGAATCTGCTCTGCACATTTCTTGTAGATGTCCCGTACTGTCCAAATCTTCCTAGTCGAGTACATTGCTTCATTGTGAGTTTGCACCTCAAAACGTTGACTGTGTAAAACGTGAACCCAGGTTACTTTGGTGGCGAGCCAGACCTGCCTGGACTTCTAGCCCCTCGAGCGTCCCAAACGGACCAATCGCGCTCGAGAGATTACCGCCCAACGAGGCCACGCTTCAACTCGCGCCCCGCACATTGTAGTAACCGCATTCTCCTAACATGTAAAGTTTGTGACATCAATAAACCATCGAGTTAATTGTGAGTAAATTTTTCTATTCGTCCTATGTCGCATCCCGCTCCGCCTTACATACATTCACACGCCTTCAACGTTTCACTCGACATGCATCAGACTGATTGTGCATTTCGGCAGAGGTGCACAGTCACATTGAGTCCTTCGCGAATACACGCACGTTATTATTCAATCATATTCGTCACACTGGTGACACATATTTTATATATAACAACATAATTTCATACAACCCATCTGCCAAACTTTAATTAATTAATAAGGCTATTTTAATGTCGTACTAGGAGTATCAACCATGATTATTAGTGACCTGTTTATAATCTGTATTGCATAATAAACTGTTTACTATATTTCAAGAACAGGAGTCAACCTTGTCTTTAGGTCTCTGGAGAATCGGTAGAAATTTTCCGGAGACAGTAAAAAATACCGTTTTTCGAAAATGCTGACACGGAGTACCAAATTGGGGTTATCGATTCCGGGAGCCGGCCCGGGGATCCGTAGGGCGAGCGGGGCGGATGCGGGGAGGGAGGGATTATTGAAATTGCGAAATAATATCATCAAGATTGGTTAAACTCACCTGTGGAATTCCGAGTTCTGCGCTCCTCGCGAACTTTCAAACATTTCGCTCGCGCAACTTTCGCTGAGGAATTTCGCGAGTTCGCGAATTCAACGGAGAGATTTCAGATTCACAAAGTCGCGGATTTACATGAAAAATTTCAAAGCGATTAATAATATTAAAAAAATAAAAAGACAATTTAACGCCTCAGTTTGCCAAGACGGACTAACACTGGGTTCATATGTGAGAGGTACCTACTAAGGTACATATCGACATTTCCAAAATCCTTGATTTCATATAATTGTGAGAGTATTTAAATATTAAGAAATTTTCTAATGTGCTCTCTCGAAAGTAGTTTACGAGATAAAATTTTTTAGGAAGCTGAAGAATATTACACACTAAATACATGTTATTGCTTAAATAAAACAAAATTCATAATATTTTTACATGTAGTTATATTCTGAGAATAAGTTTCGGGGTTGTGTTCCCAGAGGAATGATTAATTAATTCCAATTAATTATAGAAGTCTCATACAGACAAAAAATATAGAGTCTGCGAAATCTATGTAGGTACTATACTATTTCATAAAAAAAGACTACAGATGTGTCATGTATGGTGTATTCAAATAAACAAAAGATTCTCAAATTTGGAATAAAGGTATATAGAGCATTAAAAAATTTGATAACGTGTGTACGTTATTGCCATGGAATTGGTGAACGTTGCATTTTATAGAGTGATCACTGAAGCTAGTTCATACAGGGTGTAAGCCCTGGTCCATCTTATAAAAAAAGGCTTCCATACACGTTTCTCATAAAATAGTTTCATCTCTGTGAGACTTCTATAATTTATCTCGATTCGAAATTAACAATTTCATCGCCTGATTAGTTGACTCTTCATTTACATGTTCACACATGATCGCACTGTATCGATACCCTAAATATGTGTTATAGAGCAGGCTAGAGACACTTATAATAGTGAGCTAAAATAAATGTTTTATTTATGTATTTTTTACCCTGTATACTGTTAGTGTCTCGTTAAAAATAATGGTAAAAGTTGATGGTCGTCAAAATTTTGAAAAAGTAAATAATTGGACTAGGAGTAGATTTCGGGGAATTTATTAAACTTTATTCATATTTACGAACTAGTTTTGAAGAAACAGCTTTGTTGGTGACTTTAATAGTAATTTGCGCCAACTTTGATTTCACAAGCTGAAGTTTAAACCATCTTTAAAATATTTTATTCTTTCCAACGTACTAGCGCAGCCAAAATTCTGCACTCTTTATTACAATTTGGGAGCCAATAAATCTAAATCGTTTATTTTTTTAATTAATTAATACAAATGATCTAATGTGTTAGGTTATCCCAATAAGAATAATTTTATTGTTTGTCTGTCCGTAACTTTCTGTAACATCCGTAACCTTTAATTTTTTTTTAATCTTGGACGTTAATAGAACAAAACAAAAAAAATTTGTCGTTTCAATTTCAAAATCAAATGTCCACCGATATTTTGTCCAACGACAAATGACCCACGGACATTTGGTCCAACGATACAAGATCCGCGGTCATTTGGTCCAACGACATAAGTTCCACGATTATTTGGTCTAAATACAAAATGTCCTCAACCAAAATCTTACGCGACAAATTATAATTTTATTATCCCAATAATGATAATTTTGTTGTCTGTATGTCCGTAATTGCCTGTTACATCCGTAACTTCTTTTTTAAACATTTTTTTATATTTTATAGAAATAAACTTTGTTTACACCACTCTTTTGTTGAAAAAAATTCGACATGTTTCAGAGCCCATGGCCCCTTCGTCAGGATAACAAATACTAACAAAATTAAATTTAAAAATCGAAGTATAGATAATCAAAATATTAAAAAGTATTATATGGAAAACGATTAATAATAAAGTACCTACTTAACATGAAAATAAATTTAGGAGATAACTATTTGTAGAAAGGACCTGTACATTTATAATATTCAATTTATTATTAACACTTTTTTATTTCCAAAATTTCTAATTTATCAAACTGTGATTCTGTATAATTTGTATGTAAAATTTGTAGACCCTTATTAATATTAATATTTTTAATAAAAAATACTTATTCTTTAAGAACTGACTTGTAAAACGTACGTGATATTTGACGAGTTACAGCTGGTGTATATAATAAACCGGTTGGTTTTATTACAGTGCGACAAATTTAACAGATACCGCCAAGTTCGTCATGGCGACGGAAATGGCTTATCTCTGCATTATATTAACAGGTGTTTCTCCAGCACTCTCCACGCTGAAATCTCTCAGAAATCTTGAATATTTCTACCCTTCCCAAGGATTTAATAGTCCGATGCACAAAAGAATCACCGGGCGACGTGGGTTTTCAAAGCGTTCGGGTATATTTATGCAAGGACATATTTTCCATTCTTGGTGGAGATGCGCTCTGTAGAAAACCACGAGGAGATTTTTCATCCCTTGGACAATTTTCCTGTCTGTACGCACAGCTTGTGTGTACAAACATCACATCAACATTATTTTTATCCCGAATATTATATAAAATTTAATACTGCCACCCTTGAATTTTTAAACACGCTTGATTATTAATAAAGAACTTCTAATGTAGTAGTGTTCAATGATATAATAAACTGTAGATACGTTACAAGCGTGAAACCGTGACAAGTCAAAAAGAAGGTAATTGCCTTACTTGCATTCGTTATCGAACGGACCTTCATTGTTTTTGGACGCGACGGCACGCCGAAAAAAGAGTCCCGGGGAAAAAGGAACAGAGTATCGTACACTATTTTAAGAATGAGTATATTATTTTAGTCACCGCGACTACAAATTAGTATGGGTCTATTTATAATACGTCAATGGTAGTGTTAGTTTAATTAGTCTAAACCACTACCAGATTTTAGGTCTACCGGTTTCGAGACGCACCCGTCTCTCAGACAAAGATCAAAGACAGAAGTGCATGCTTGTTGTTCGTTCCAGCCCCGGGAAAAGAGACTGATCAATGTCTACACGACTCTCAAATCTCTTCCCGGATCCTGGCTGGAACCCGCCGATAAATTACTGATTCTTTTATCGTTCGAAATAAGGAATAACAAAACACGAAATGAAATGATAGTTAAATTAGTCTAAACCACTACCAGATTTTAGGTCTACCGGTTTCGAGACGTACCCGTCTCTCAGACAAAGATCAAAGACAGAACTGCATGCTTGTTGTTCGTTCCAGCCCCGGGAAAAGAGTGATCAATGACTACAAGACTCTCAAATCTCTTCCCGGATCCTGGCTGGAACCCACCGGTAAATCTGAAATAAAATACGACGACTTTAAACTCCACCTTTGCCGATAAATTTAATGACTGATTCTTTTATCGTTCAAAATATTACTTCTATATACTGTTTCATGGAAATGACAATTTTTAACAATAGATGGTGATAGCATTTTTGTATTGAATAAAGTAATCGAGGTACATAAATACCATACATACAACTTTCAACATTACGTAGATTTGTGTTGATCAAGGGGGGAATCGGTGAACAATGCATTGTGTAAATTGATTTTTTAAGCTAGTCAATGACAAGTCGACAGACCTGTAGACGATGTAAAAAGAAAGAAGAAGGAGCATCGACATCGATATGTCTTACTTGGTTACTTCAAAGTATTAAATATCCCTATTGTTATAATTACTATTTTAATCAATTTATTGTACAGTTTCAGTTGCCAATGGTCGAAAGAAATGGACTAGTATTGAATAATTACAAAAAATAAAATTAAACTCGAAATTTGCACTTTGTCAATATTAACTTTTTTGGCGTAATAATCATTTGCAATAAATGTCGGAGAACAGAGCAAGAACCCGTGAAGGAATCACCCGGGGACCAGAAGGGATTTCACCCCTGATACAATTACTGGCGGGGGGGTGACTTGTGGGATACTTGGCCGCGCGGACCGTGCACGGCCGAGTGGAAAACGTTTAGTGCAAATTAAATGTTATAACTCATTTTAAAAGCGCTGGAAATTTCACAAATTATTTTTCTCCAAATGAAAACGTTTAACTCGGCTGCGAATGTCAAAAATGTGTTCGAAATTATTAAATTTTTACAGTTTTTTTTTTAACTCGGGATGGAATTGCAAGTAGAGCGACTGCTGGAAATGGGACGGGCAATACTTAATTTTTAATATTATTTACGTTACATTAACATTTTGAATGTTTTTACACACAAATTTAAATTTTTTTAAATATATTTTTAATGTGTCTGACGGAGTATTATTTTGTTAGGAAAATTATTGCGATTTGACCTTCAAATTCAAATACATTTGTCTCATTAAATAGGGTCAAAAATATAAAATATGTTACCTCTACGTGTATTTAATAATACAGTAATTGTCTAAGCTTAAAAATTTAATTAAAAATCATACATTTTTTTCAATTTTACATCTCAAAGTGAAAAAAAATACAAATATCTTTTGTAATTAATAATTTCGTAATAATCGTAAATTTTATTGTTTTACTGGCATTTTGTATCTGCACAGTAGTTGTACCAACCCGGCTGTACATTACATGATGAAATTCAGGTATTAACGTAACTTTATTAGTTTGCATGTATGTTCCAAAAAAAAAATAAGCCTGTATTGTCACTCCCTAAATTATAATTATCTAATATTTTAGACAAATTATAAAAAATAATTCTCCGGCACGTAGCATTCTTTTAAAATGTGGTTTGTGACTATGATTATAGATTACTTTTAACCGGTCGTATGCCGTGCAATTTCGCGCACGATTGCGGTTTTTAGACACTTTTTTGTGATGGTTATATTCATGTAAAAATCAACAATAATCGCTAAGAAGTTGCAGTTTCTGGTTTGTCAATATACAGATTTCAATAGTTACTTATATTTCAATAATAACTTATTTATTCATTATGAAAATAAGTAAAGAAATTTACTGTCAGAAATGTATGCACATGTTTATCAATAAAACCACGGAAGCAATAACACTAAAGATATTGTATTTCAATATTTTCGTTCCAAATATATCAAAGAATATCAAAATACTTAATTTTAACACTTTTATATAAAAATAACACTTTTTAACAGATAAATAACACAATTAATGCGCGGTTCGAAGACGACATTTTGAATAATTTTTTGTCCGGTTTGCGCGGCAAATGAGGTTACTTGACAAATAGAACTCGTTCATTCATTCAATAAATTGAGATATAACCATTGATAAGCTTTAAAAACCCATAAACGCAGGTAAAATAGGCCGAATTCGCATACGTGTCTAGGGAGCGCAGATCTGCGCTCTGGCACCCGACCGGTTAAATTCCTCGATCATGATTGAGAAATGAGAGATCCCTGTGAGGAATATTGAATCCCAGCGTCTTGCAGGACCAGTACAAAGAAAGAGTTAATAGCCGTCTTAACTCTGCGGTCCAGCGGACGGGAGACCTCGTTCTCCCTCTGCGACGTTGCTAACCGCAACCAGATTCACCAGACTGCTATCTCAACTTGCAAAATGTCTGAGCCGTTTATTGGAAGTTTAGTCTGAGACTAACAGTATCAAAATTGTCTCCAAATAAATTCCTAAGAGATATCACTGTATCTGCAGTTAGGAATTTATTTGTCTCGAAATAAATTCCTTAGGGATTTCGCTACACTTGCAGTTAGCAACTTTAAGATTAAATTATAGGTCTCGTATATTTTCAGTCGCGTAACTAAATCTGAAACCCGGTGCTTGAACCGTTCTTGACTCTTTTCCAGCTCCGCTAACAAGCATGTCGTTTTCTAATTTTATTCTGGTTTAAAATGTCATTCACTTAATTTCCAGAGAAGTTTACTCTCCGGTGTACTGAAAAAAGACGTACACACAAAATGTGCTCTTCCATGTACCGAGAAATAGAGCGTCCCATACACAAAATACATTTTTATATCGCGCATGCAAAGCATTCAGTAATATTGTATCGATATTGACCTCTTCAACATTGAATTTACATGAATGAACAACTTACTGAATTTAAAAGAATGCTTTAGATTACATGTGCTAAATCGACTTTGACCATTCACCCCTATCCTGACTCCTTCTCATCCTTTTTCTCCCATTATTTAAATTATTTTTTGATATACTTTTTTCTTTTTTCACATTCAATTACTTACCATTATTCATTCTTAAAATTCATTAATTAATTCAAAATAATTAACTTTAAAATATTTTATCTAACTTTGTTCTTAATATCTGTGAATCTTTTTAATTGGTCTATGAAATGAACACTTTGCGTTTACATGTTTAGAAAACTGTTAAGATTCCTTAATAAATAAATAAAAAAATTCGTGTAGTACAACAAGTATATGTATTCAACGTGATCTCAATTATAGATAAAATAAATCATCCCTTGAAACATGAGATCAATTACAATGATCGCTGAATTGTAAACATGCCCGTTGTTTACTGAGAAACCAAAGAAAAACTGACGAATAAAAATGTGTTTATCAGATAACTTTATGCTATATATCTTTTCCACTTCTTTTTCTTCTTATCTCTTTCCCTTTTTACTAAGTAGATCCTTCCTTTCCTATCCATTTCTGATTCCCTTTTTACCTTTAATTCTTTGACTTTCATAGTTTGTTCGTAACTTAAAATTTTCACTTTTTTTTGTATAACTAAGTTATTATTGCTATATGTTGATATATAACATGTTAACTCTGTGGAAACTTGTAAGATGTACTGTGTAATAATCATGTGTAATCTGATTTTTATACGTGCTGTTAGTTTCCCATGAATAAATAAAATAAAATATAATAAAATAAAATAATATTAAAAAAAATTAAAAAATAAAAATGCGCAATTAAACAAATCAACATTAAATTGATTGACAGAAATAGGGGTTCGCGGTATCTGGGAAGACTTTGAAGAAGCCCTCAATTTTTATGAATGTATTTATAAATACGTGGAACATAAAAAGATTATAATATATGAATTACGTAGAAATTTCAAGTAAAATATGAGATATTTTCCATCAATAAAAATGGGTAAATCATATGCTTTACCCCACTACTCCCCCTTATTTATATCAGATGTATCAAAATTCTCATATTTATATTAAATGTACAAAAACACACCACATACATAGGGAGAAGCGAAACAGAAAATTTTATTTTCTGTAGAACAGATGTGATGCACATGTTTATCACGCGTGACGTGTTTTTTTAATGATTTAATGGCTGCAGGCAAAGTTTGGCAGTTGTGAATGAGCACCGCGGTTAGCCCGGGAGCGTGCTCGTATTATTATTTGCCTCGTATAATCTCTTCAGTGTCTGCTCACCGTTTACAGCACTTGCGTGTCATTTGTCTCCACCCCGGCATTAAACTTCCCCCACTTTACATCTTAATCCCTGTTTAAAATTATATTTAGCCACGACTCGGGACGTAACGCCATCTCTCGGCGGCTATTATTTATTTAGACTTGTCAGGGCCGCGGCGCCTGCCGCGCTTTCTCGCAATTTCGAACTTAAGCGCTTGTTCAGACACAGCGGGAACCGTTCTGTTTCAGAATCGCATTTCAAAACACGCGATTTGTGTCATCTGTTCACACAGCCGCGGTTAATAAGCGATTTGTGCGCGCGAAAATAAACGTCAGTTTGACAGTTCTGGTGCCGTTCTCCATCTTTGAATATCAGAGATATATTCGCTCATTACTTTGTTAACGACGGCCGTGTTCCATGGCAAGACACATAAATATCATTCTGTCAGTTCATTTTTGGTGAATAAATACCTACTTCTCTAAAATACTCTTTTTTTCCACCATTTCCAAATATCTCCACCAACTCCTGCCAAGCTTGGTTCTTGGCATATTTGAGTAATCCTCACACTATTACAGGTCTTTTCTCCCATATTACAGGTCTTTTCTCCACTTCATCAATAAAAAATTCAGTGTCAAAGCGATCCGTAACCATAGAAAAGATAATATAATCCACGCGTGCTCCTGTTGTGACATAGAACCGTGCGGTGCCCGCAACGCGACTGAACGCTCTCGCAAGGCCCCATAGTAATAGGATCGTGCGGGCGCAGTGCGGGTCTATTTTCTAGCGGTTGGGTTGCGGGCACCGCAGCGGTGGGCTAACCGCACGGTTGTGTCTGAACGATCACATAGGTAAATGAGACCCGCACGGATCTCATGCGATTCTGAAATGGCACGGTTCCCGCTGTGTCTGAACAAGCGCTAAATGCTTCACATCGGAGTTATTCCTCAGTGAAGGGATGTTTTAGTAACTTGATCGGCAGATTTCGGCCAAACAAAGCGGACTAAGTGTTCGTTATAAATATTATAATCGACCTCTAATATTACCGGAGTTCGTTCGATTTGACAATACATTATTTTCAATGACATCTTGATTATTGTCGCTTAGAAAGTAAATTGAAGAATTTCATTCAAATATCTCGTTTACTAGACCGAAAATTATTGTAATTTTTGAGGAATTCACTTTGAAATGTTTTTAAATACATAACGGCATATTTTAGTAAAATGCTATCTGAAATTTTAGTATTTTACCTATTTTAAACAATGGTTCATTATCATCAAAGTCTCAATAAATGAAAATTGATAAATATATTGAATCCTACATAGTTAATCATTTAACATTTTTTTTTAATCAATTAGAAAAGACAAACAATTGATTAATATTTTTTTTTAGATAAATTAATTTTTTTTGGTTATTCATAAAAAAAATCTAACTTACAGTTCTATCTTGAATATGTTCCCTTTCATCCTATCACCTGTTTCTTTCGCACCTCCACTATTTACCCCCATTTAGACACTTGACATTATTTGTAAAGTTTAATTAGTATTAAGTATACCCTGACGAAGGAACGTTGTTTCCGAAATCGGTTGGTTTTTACCAAAAATTAAGTGCTGATAAACTAAGTTAATTCGTTTAATTATATTCATAATGAATAACCACAAAGTAAAATACAATAGTATAGAAAGACATTTAGATCCTAGCGATATTGAATGAAGTGATTTATTTTGTAATCAAATTAAATTAATATTGCAGTTTAGATGCAGTCGATAGATTTAATTTAAGATTTGCAATGATGAAGAAATACGGATGTGAGAAATACGAGTGAGGATTTTATGAACAAGAGATTTTTTTCATATGGCTTAAAGAAGAGAAACAATGAAAACAGGACAATTCTATGATAATAAACCATTAAAAGAGGGTATGATTAAACTTACGAAGGG
This sequence comes from Agrypnia vestita, assembly GCA_016648135.1. NCBI lineage: Eukaryota > Metazoa > Arthropoda > Insecta > Trichoptera > Phryganeidae > Agrypnia > Agrypnia vestita. Next base: position 589 of record JADDOH010010046.1, on the reverse strand, counting down.
AATAACTAGTTCTGTGAAACGATCTATGGATATGGCGGATGCGATGTATGCCTATAAACACCGAACTATGGATATGGTGGATTCGATGTGCGCCTATAAACACCGAACTATGGATATGGTGGATGCGATGTATGCCTATAAACACCTAAATATGTGACGCTCAATTCTCACCTGCTTATCCTGTGCGGGAAACGGCGTGACTAGGTATAATTTATACAAGTATGTTTTTATTTTTACTTATACTTATATGGGTTTTTCAATCATTAATTATGGGGTATAAAAGCAATGGCATTAATATCCAAAATAAATTAATGCAGTCATCGAGGATTACTAATTTAAAATATACTAAATTCGACATTTTATAGGAAACATAGCCTATAAATTCATAAGAAATATGATTTTGGAATATTTAGAATGGATTTTGGATAAATATATAAAATCTATAATTCAGTACATTTTTAATAAGTAATCCTCGGTGAGTGTATTCAAAATATTTTTTTAATTTTTTGTATATTGCTGCCTTTGCTTTTATATCCCTCATATAATGCTATGATTCTCACGCATATTGTTTTATTATTCCCGTGTATTG
>JADDOH010010045.1:0-32936 GCA_016648135.1 Agrypnia vestita | reverse complement strand
AGAGAGAGAGAGAGAGAGTCTCGCATGGAGAGGACATAACGCCTTTTCCTTATGTAACGAAAATATAGAATGATAAGCACAATAAAAAAGATGAGGAATCTAGATCTCCATATCGAATTACATTCGGAATTGAAAAAAATGCGTAAGGTCGTTCCTGACAGGGATTCCCCGACCGCACACGTACTTTTTTCCTTGTCAATGACATTGTGCTAAAATGATTGATTCGAATATTAAAAAGATGAAATTATAGTTTTTTGTTATGTTGCTTTTAGACCCCACAGTGTAATAAATCATTTTCCTGAGAAAAGATGACGAAGCAAAATTCTATCCACAGGTGTTGTCTGATAAATAATTTTATTTGCACGAAAATCTTTCGCAAGTGTTGCCAAAAACTTAGCCTATATTAATTTTGTTGAAATGCCAGAAACTCCGATGCGTATAATTGGAAGGTATTGTTTATTTTTAAATTCGAAAGAATTCCGGGAAATGTTCATCTGACCCGAATTCTCCGCAAAGAATCAAAGCGAAAAAGCTTCCAATATATTCTTGGCCGCCACCAAGTGCTCTCAATCTCGGCCAAGCCGAAACAATAATCATTAATTTTTATTATTCCCATATTGGAAATAAGTCGAAATTTCTGTTTAATTCATTATTCTCACCCCATAAAAGCGGGGCGTGTATACAAACATATTGGTACTGTTATATTACAAGCGGTCATCAATAATCAAGATACATTATAAAATATATTTTTTTATGGGAAAGTAGGTATGGAGGTCTTTGTTTGTTCATAGGGCTTACGACCCATCGTACGCCTGGCTTAAGTGTATTTTTTTCACAATGTAACGTTCACCATTTCCACCGTTTATAGAATACCACATCTATAAAATTTTTGAAAATTGTATGTATATTTAAGTTTTACGACCCGTTTCACATGTGTGTTGTAATTATCATTTAGCGCCACTGGCGTCCAAAGCATTTTTATTCCTTTAATCAAATATAGATATCACTAATGAGGTATCTATATTTTTTTAATTGGAATTTTTAAAACAATATCCTTTGTATATGTTATAAGTAACATTACATTAAAATACGCCTGAAATATTTTTTCAATTTTAACTCATTTTTTGATCAGTTTTTTATATTCAGAATCATTATCATCATCATTCTTGGCATTACAACCCTTGGTGGGTCTTGTTTATTCTGTTCTTTTCTATATTCTTCTATTCTTCTATATTCAGAATATTTTGAGTTTATTCAAATTTTTCAAAAAGAACACAGTTTCTATATTCTTTCTATTTTTCTATATTCAGAATATTTTGAGTTTATTAAAATTTTTCAAAAAGAACACAGTTTCTATATTCTTTCTATTCTTCTATATTCAGAATATTTTGAATTAATTCAAATTTTTCAAAAAGAACATAGTACCTACTGGATTTTTATCCCAGGGGACATGATTAATCAAGATATATTATAGACTTACATATATCTTGATTTATAATCTCCCCTGGGATAAAAATCTAGTACTGCGTTCTTTGAAAGATTTGAACAAACTCGAAATATTCCGATTACATGCGGTGAAGTAGTGTGCAGGAATGTGGATGAAGCAAGAGCCGGAGGTCTCCTGAAACAATGGAACACGGTCATACCTTTCCCACAGAGTTGGAAAAAGATAAATTATTGTATATTATCGTCTGAGATCCCCCCGATCCGTCATCAGCTGCAGCGTGAACCTATCCGAATGGCCACATTTCGACCGTCGAATAATAGTCTTATTAATAATATTGTTTACAAGATTAATTTACAACGTACTTTAATAAACTCTAGATACATTACAAGCGTAAAATCTTGGCAACTCAAATGTAAGGTAATCACCTTACTTGCATTCGTTATCGAACGGGCCTTCTTTGTGATCAGGCGCGACGCTACGCGGAAAAAGGAACAGAGTATCGTACACTATTGTAAGAATGAGTATGTTATTTTAGTCACCATGACTTCTGATTACCTGATTTTTCTGTCCACACGCAGAGCCTTTGTGACATATGTGTGCCGTGGTTTGTTGTCTCTTTCAATGCGATATTTGCTACATATGAAAGCCGGCTAGTATGCGAATAACGTGTCTATGTTACAGCGAATTTGCATTTTTAGTGAGACTATACTTTCACTAGTAAAAATGTACTTTTCCCGGTCGGGCAGAGTGGGGGCAGTGAAAACATCTAAATCAACGAATTCTCAGATTCACTACACATAATCCGTGAAAATACATTACTCAAAGCATAGACAATATATCGGTGAAACCATCAATTTGTACACGTAATTCTTAAAGCGTAGAAAGTATAAAGGCGGCACTACACTAGACGATTTTTATTCATTTTGCGGTCCTATTTTAACTCCTAAATTAAAATAGGACAGCGGCACCGCAAAACGAATACGAATCGCGAAGTAAGGTGTCGGCTGAAAGATCGCGCACTCGGGTTTTTTATGATATCTGACGACTGCCGGAACAAAACGAGGTTATGTCACCATGTAAATATTGGGGGGTTAAGGGAAAATTTTTATTAATGAATATGTATTTTGTCAATTAAGTTTATTAAATATGTTTTTTTTATAACAATACAACAAAAGTTTATTTCTTACAAATATAGAAACATAAATAAACATACACCTGGTATTATTAATTTTAAACGAACCTTTAAAAGTGCGTCAAGTAACAAACACTCGATGCGAAAAATACAAAAAATCAAAGAGATTCTAAGTCATCATTTACGTTTGAATTCATTCAGATTCTTCCGCATTTCCAATTTTCTATCTTTTTATCAAAAATGTGTCTAATGTCATTTGCGTTTCTTGTTTGCGCTGTGTAAAGCACGTGTAAAGTGGGTGGTAGACGTACAACATAAAGTGCGCGGTTTTTAAGTTCGCAAACCTACTCGGCTCGACGTCGGTGACAGACGTGAAGCTTGCTCGCACCGTATCATTTTTATGAGTTTAATCGACTGTCTTTTGAATTATAAGATGATCAGAATTTCGTAAGTGTTCGCGATTAAAATTTTAAAAATATATTACGTTTTAGTTACCTACCTAAACTAATCATTGAATATCAAAGACCAGTCCAGAAGTGTGACAGTTCGAGAAACAGAACTATCGCCACAGAATAGAGAATATGCTATCGCTCAAAGGATAAAAATTAGAAATACTGTCGCTTTGTGATGACTTTGGACTAGACTAGTGTAGAATGAGACACAAAACGCAAAATAAATTTTGAAAAACAAGGTCCATGTGCCATTAGAATCTTGTTATAAAATCATATAATGAAGAATTGGTGCAGACGAAACTTTCAACACTTCAAAATGACTATTTTAATAATATCCGTTACCTACATAATGTTGATTTGCACAGAAGAAATTAATAATGCAGTAAGAACCTTGTTCACGCAATGACTTATTAAATTGTTATTCAAGGCCCGGTTGTTTCAATTTGGATAAATAAAAGTTCGTTTAAAAGCATAGATTTTTACGGAAACGGATTTCAGACTTGTCAAATTTAATTTTTGACAGTTCGGAAACCAATAAATTCACTAGTAAGTGCAAGTTAAAATATTGTATTCATTTCTATTGGTGAAAAACTCTTTGAATATGATAAGAATGACCTTGAATATACTTTCTCTAAAATGCCAGTGAATGATGGACTCACTAGAAAATCAGATTCACTGTAACATCTATATATATTTACGTATATATTTCGGTTGCAGTAAAAATTGATTTGTTTGCTAGAATATTTTTTTGTGAAAACAAAAAATAGTTAGAATTTAAAAAAATAACGGTACTCCGAAAATAGTTGGTATACTTGAGTCAATAATATTTATTTTATGATGTTTGTATTTCTCTACATTGTTCCATTATTGACTTATACATACTTATCATTCATGCTCTTATGCATCATGTCCTCCTGTCCCCAAACACAAGTTTTAACTTTTCTGGGGACAGTTAAACACGTATACAAAAATGTCACTGTAACATGTATGTATTATTTTATTTTCAATAAAGAATTCTATATGGCTAATAACGCTATAAAGATCAAAATATATTTAAAAAAAGTATATTTTATTAGCACTAAAGTACAATATTTTTGAGATCAACTTTTGATTCAAATACAAATAAAATATTAGGGTGTCATTAAAAAGAATAAGTTACCTACTTCAGTAATCTAAATTATAAAGACCAAATTTATTTAATTAATTTTTAAAACTCAATATTTCGGATTGATGTACATGATGTACATGTACATAAATAACAGATGGTGCTTTGTAGTTCCGAGAGCCCGATACGTAAATATAAATTTATTCCAAAAGTTCATTACGATGGTACCTATATAATTATATTTCAAAAGTTTGCTGTAATAAGACTTACAAGTTCGCTACATATCAAAAGTTTACTACAATGATTATGGAACTGGGTAAAGTATGATTACAAAATATAAAGCATATTAGTTACACGCGTCTAACTGCTGTCAAAATGATTTATTTTTAAACTCTAATTTACTTTAATGTTAATGTATTTCAAAATTCACATTCGGCCGTATTCTGAAATAAGCAATATTGCTATTTTTGTATTTTGACAGTTATTCTATGACATTGTGATGTCGCCAATTTTGAAGTTTTATGTTTGACAGTTTGAAATTAATGAATTCAATCAATTAGAAAGCTCATTATTCATAATTTATCGTTTAAAAACAAATTTATTAATCAATTAGAAAGACATGCAGGAAAATTAAATCAACGAAAAATATTTTGGATGCTACCGGGACTCGAACCTAGATAGATAATAAATTTGGTTTTAAAGTTCACAGAACTTTGTTCTGAAAAAATTGCAACTTCACAATAAGAATGTGTTCTTTAAGATAACTTAAGGTTTGTTTGCGTTTAAGGGCTTCCTGATTGTTTGAAATCAATAATTTCAAACCTGTCAAACTTAAAACGTCAAAATTTACGAGATTACAATGTTATACAATAACTATCAAGATACAGAAACATCAATATTGCTTATTTCAGAATACGGCCGAGTATCTATTTAATTATAATTAAATACGTATTTAATTATAATTAAATAGATACCTACTATATACCTATATACTATATACGTTTATACGTAACATAGTTCATTAAAGGAAAGAAAAACAACAATTATACTAGTTAATAGTAGAGTAGAGTAGTTTGATGGTGTAGTGGTTATGAATCTCGTCTAGTGATCCAGTAGCCGGTGGTTCTAGCTCTACTTCAGTACCTACACCAACAAGTTAGTCCAATTTTAACTATGCAAGCGTTTAGCTTGATTTGAAAATAGTAAGAATATTGATGCGAAGCGTATTCCGTGTTTGATCGTTTCACCCAAAGTGTAAAGAATATTTTCTATTCAAAATTGGACGTGGAAGACTCCCTTGAAGTTTTTGCTACTAGCTACAAGAGACCCTGTATAAACAAAAGCAATTATTTTGAAAACTAAGAAATTAAATGAAACGTGTGATAATATTGTAGTTACATGATAGTGAAAGTACAAACAGAAACATTGCGGGTAAAATCTGTAATACAGAAAACGTATGTTGATCTCAAAATGATTATGATGACTTGTCAGTTGTACATAAATTAGTAATATTTTTTGTACTTTGGTATTCGTATATATAATTCAGATACTACAGCTACTGAAGAAATAATGTTCTTGGAATTAAAAAAAATGGAAATAATATTCCTTTCAAGTTTAGAAAATGTATTGTGTTGCCCCTCCCAAAATAATAACGACCTATCAATTTTATTTATTTAGCGTTATTCAAAGAAACACTTTGTTGCTTCGACGATTACCGAAAATAGCCGCCCATCCAAAATGGCCACTCGCGTACGTATTTGGGCGGTCGATAACTCTGTAAATAAGTTAGAATTGTGGATGTGTAATATATATAATCGATAGGGAATGAATACAAAAATGAATCCTCTCGAACTTGTATGTAAATGTACCAACCCTGGTGGGGTCTGGTCGTGGTTTAGTTCAAAGTTAGTTGACCCCGCGAATAACGTTATACCAGATCAAATTAGGCAACGCGCCTGGTCGCTCGGCCGCGCACTGGATGAAGAAAGATTTCAAAAAGGTGGTGCGCTTAATTTAATTTCTGCACCTGCACATGTCATGTGATCAATATCAAGTACCATTGTCTGAGCAGAATCAATAATTCAATCAATAATCAATAAAAATTCAATCAATAATTCAAACAATAAATCAATAATTGCGCTTTGCTATTATCGCCCACGGTTCGGTATCAAAACGCTATTTGATACCTATGTAACTTAACTTAACTATAACTTTGCTATAAATGCCTTCCTTTCAGTATTGGTACATCATTTGATGCCCAATAGCTATGATTACCCACTATTAAGTGTTGATGCATCATTTGGTACCTAATACCATTGCTATGCATGTCCACCACTCTAACCTAATAGGTACCATTGCTATGATTATCCACCACTCGATGTTGATACCCAATAGCTTCGCGATGAACGTCCACCATTTAATATTGACACCTAACAGGTTGGTTATTAACGCCCATCATTTAATTTTGAAGCATCATTTGATCCCTCATAGCTTTGCTATGAAAATAGCTATTAACGAATATACCTTCCCCCAAAATTCAGTCTTAGTACATCATTTGATACCTAATAGCTTTACTTTACCTTTTATAACTAAATTATGAAGGAAATAGAACTTTGGAGAAACTCTTAAAAATGAGAGTGAAAAAATTCAGCAACTACGAAACACCTCTGGGAATCGTGTCCCTGCAATTGTCAAGCTGATTGAATGACTAATGGTTAAATAAGATCTTATATTGAGTATTGACTTTGTGATATCTTGCGTTCACACTGTTACGTAATTGAACATATTGTATTAACCACTGGGTTAATAACCGGTTCCGATACCATGGAGATACAACAGTGGTATTAAAACCGGGAATCTTCAAAAACTTTGGAATCCAAAACATGTTGTCTTATATGCTACACGAGTGTTCTGACATTTTAACTACTGTGGTATAAAGCGTATAAGTGCTGATTTTTTTCGTTTCATTGCCTTATCAACATTCGTAGAATCTCTCATAGAAGCTTGTCGATTAACGAAGCTTCTAACACGGCCATTATCTAGTGTCTGATTCACTTGATCATGGGAAGTCTATCCTCTATTTTCGGTGCCATTAACACTTGCGTGTTACATCTTATAATCTTTCTTACTACTCTCTCCTCATTCATTCGTCGAACATGACCAAATCAATGTGTCATTTTTGAAAATCGCAATTTGCACGGGAATGCGGCTGGAGCACGCTTGCATCGCGGGGTAGTGTCACGGTAGGGGTGGAGAATTTATTATAAGGCTGCAGGAATATGTAGGCCAATCGGGGTGGAAATTGTTGATTTTCGTACCAGCCACGGAAAATCGATCCGGTCTGGGTTACTGAACGTCTGTTGCTTAAGCGAGTACCTGCTTCAGGGGGCGTCTGGCGTAATTAATTATTGCGTTCTGTTTTCTCTACAGTTTATGCAAAATACCGTGAACAGGGAATTCGGGTTAACATTTTAAAAACGATAAAAATTAAAATATCAGATATAAGGAAGACAGGACAGCTGAGTGCGGGGATTAGTGACGGTAGCGGTTGATTCCAATTGAGCGCAGTACTCAATGGTTTTAATTACCGATGATTGTCCAGAAATGAAGATGGATCTGTATGGCCAAGATGCAATTCAGCTCTTAATTTTAAGGTTTTCTTAACACAGTTTAATCAATAAAAGTAATGAATTTTCTATCTTGTATGTATTAATATTTTGTATCTATAAATATTTTTTGATAAATTATAGAAGAGATGAAGTTATTTATATGAGAAACACGTATGAAAGTCTTTTATACGATGGTCCAGGGCTTACTTAAGCCAGCTCATTCAGATTGTAAGCCATAGGCCATTGCATAAAAGATTTCCTTATATGTTTCTTATATAAATAAGTTCGTCTCTGTAAGACTTCTATAATTTATCCTAATTAAATAATAATCCCGGAAAGGACAAATCCGTGTCCTCAGAACATTCGTATAAAAATGTTGTTTAAAATATTTTTTTATTAAGTTTAACTAACCATCTGATGATTGTTTTTTTAAAAATATTTTTAGGTATGGATATTATTATGAACGTTTAATTATTAATAATTTAATTTCCACTTCCAAAAGGGTTCGCTCTTTTTAAAGTGTTTAAATATGAAGAAGAAGGCTATAGTTTTTATTATTAAACATGTGCACTAAAATACTGAATCAAAATGCAAATTTGAGAAAAATTTTCCACTGTTAAAAACAATTGGAATATTTGATCAGGTTTCTTTCACACAAATTCTCATGCCTTAAGGATAAATTATGTATCATGAATATTGTTTGTTTTTTCACTGTTTTTACTATAAGTTATGCGATGACATCACTGGTAATTTCCCATTTAATGGATGACTAACCTATATTTTGTGACCCAGATTTAATCCGTCAGAAAAGTAGAATGCCTCCTCTATTAAAAAAAACAAATAATTACAATCAGGAATCAGGAATATGAGCTATATTCAACAGGAATCTATCACACGAAGCAAGACTAGCAATATATGATGAGAGTTATGATGTCCATTCTAATGTGTAGAAATAAAGCCTGGCAAAAAATAACGAAACTAGATTGATTGCGATGGAAAATTTTTGTATGATAGAGTGGAAAATGAATTAGAAGTGAATGTGATGCAGGCTGAAGCGTAATAGATAGAACAAAGAAAGGGTTTCTGAGATGATTTGGCCACGAGGAACGGATGAACGAAGAAGAAAATGTATGAGATGAGTGTTGAAGGCAGCAGGAACAGAGGGCGTCCGCGGAAAACCTGGCGTGACTAGGAAAAAATATATTGTTGGATGGCCCTGTTAAAAGATTCACTAGCCAAAAGCGTGCATGAGATAATTAATAACGCTTAATTAAGGACAGAAGAGTGTAACCATCATCTCTGCCTAGCCCTGTGGGAACTGCGTAATGCTTAGTTACTTAAATTTAAATTTATCTCTCAAATTTCCGCAAGGTATTAATTATTTCATTTGACTTATATTAAAGCGAATGAATTTTTAATATTCGAAATTAGTTACTTTAAGTACTTTAATGATGGTCCAATGTTTTACAGAAAAATGAAAAAAAAATGCATACTGTTAAGTCGCTTAACTCCATAACTATTTACATCATTATATTGTTGCTTGAACATTTTCGTGTTTAATTTAGGTAGGATTTTAAAATATAGTTTTGTGGACTACTAGCCCTGTTACAGCTTGTACATTATTGGAAAATCGTCTAATTGTTTTTATAGAAACAATTTTAAACTTTGAAGATGTGTTAAGCGCATGCGTCGTAGTTTTTCATTTGTTTAGAATACTATTCCTTTGTGAGATGCAGAAGAAAACGAGTTAAATGCCTCAGACACGTGTATCGTACCACCCTGCATTTAATAGATTTTCTAGTAAGCCCTATCCTCTACTTCGTATTCACGTCATTGCATTTTGTTTTGGTTTTTTCAAGCATTGTCTGAATTTTATTTCTAGTTCAGGTGATGTAATTTTATTTTTTGGAAATCTTTCTTACCCGCAACAACGTTTGTAACATCCTACATAAAAGTATTGTCCACTTTTTTAACGCACTTTTGTGACGCATTTTACGCGGGAATCCTCCGAAAAAACGTGTCGAAGATATAAGTATTATTATACAAATATAAGTCGGGACTCATAAATCGATCAATTATTTTCCCGCTTCCCACGGCGTGATGGCCGTCGGCTACCACGCCGTGTATTTATTTACCGATGAAATGCATATTAAAGTAAAAATGCTTAATTTTCTCTATTTTCCACTCCACCAGCGTTGCGTAACGAAAGAATTTGCAAACGTTGTTACGGGCGAAAGTAATTGGCGTGTCGTGTCCGGCCAGTTTGCACTTTACGTCAATAAACATACACAAGCATGATAGAGAACATGCTTGTCCTGCCATCTATCTGCTTTTCCTCCGTTTGGAAATGCGGCAGTCTTCATCGCGCGGCTTCTTCGTGATTCAACTACATGTGAGCTAAATACTAAAACATTCACGCCAGGGAATGGTAAATTTAAATCGTCACTAAGGATGGAAATGGAGACATGAATATTATGAAAGCGGGACTGTGTATTTCTTAGCAACAGAGAGTTCGTAATAATTCTTCACGAAGAAGTCGCAACCCATTACATTTCGACAGTTCACAAAATATGCATTCAAATCTATTTGTAAAAAAAATAAATGTAATTAACACCAACATAAAAATAATCTTAAAATAAAAAATTGCAGATACCTAGGTACCTACCGGTATACGTTTGTCTATAATGCAATTTCGAAACACGTTTAAAATGTCTCGGCCAATCAGAACGTCGCGTACTAGAGACAATCTATGGATAATAAATAATTATTGTCATTGTCGACGTCATTCGACAGTTAGAACCTTGTTAGAACGAGGAATCTTGACCCTGACCACTTAACGTCTATGAACTGAATAATAATATCCGATCCAAATGACACACTTTTGAGTATTAACAGGCGCATGCCCGGTGTACCACATCTCGTAGGGGCTAATGTATGCGGAATTTTGTTTCAGTGAAGGCTTTAGTTCTGTTTTATTGCCGGAATAGTTCAGTATTCAGTAGTCCAGTTTCAGGAATGTCAGTATTGGTCTGTCGCTGGACTGGCGCGGTATTCGGTGTTGCGAATGTTACGGTCATTCTATGAAATTGGATACGGTTTAATAGACTTATCAAATAACAATTAAATCTCGGTAAAAAAACGTGTGAAAAATGATAATATAGAATGTTTTTAATATTCGTTCCAAGTTTTTTTAATGCAAACCTTCGAATGTGATATATAATCAATTATTTGGCACAGTTAAAGTGCTGAAGAGATTAAAAATTTACTAAAATCAATCAACATAATAATTTGATAATAAATTATGTTAAAAATTTAAGAAATCAACATAAGTCTAAAAATCGAACAATATTTTCGGAGCTATAGATAATTACTTGAAATGTATTTTTGTACTTTCAAAATGTAATGGAAATTATTGTAAATATTTCAGCGCAACAGATTCGATATTGAAGCTTTTTTGATATCATCATAGGTACATCAAAGCTAGAATCAAAAGTTGTAAAACCCCCAAAAGTGATATACCTACCTATATGATAAACAACAGTAGTTTATAATATTAATTTCTCTTTAAATTGTAAATAATAACTGCAATGGCTTCTTACCTGAGCACAAACAGCTGTTGTCTTCCCGCCACCTACTCGAGTTTCTTTCAAAATTTCATTTGTTTACACTCAGGAGACGGAAAATATATTTGTATCACTGACCAGTCGCAAGACTCTTGTTCCAAATCTATGGTATTTAGAAAAAAATCTTGCCATTATCATTTACACAATATTTGATGTGATAGCCCCAACACTCAAGTCATTTCGTCAGTAAATTATTATATATTTTAAATTCTATATACTTACATTTTATTCGTCCTTAATGTCGGTAGAACCCAGACAGAATATCCGCGTTTTTGGTGGGTATTCCGTAGTTCCTGCAATCAAAGTAGTGTTTTATATTTAATTTCCATTTTAAGCATTTATTTATTTAATCTCTGTCAGTTTTTTTTAACAAATATTGTGAACCGCTTCAAATCATTTTTTAGTATTTCTATAACTGAATTTAAACATTTCACCACGACAATAGTCATAAACGTGTCAGATTTTTCAAGATAATTCTTGCCGTACCTATCTACTTTTATAAATAATAACTACAAAGTTTTACATCGAATGGCTATTCAAATTGTGATCAAAGTAATGACTAATTTATTTTTGACTAAAAATATAGTGGCGTGGACGATAGGCGTGGATGGATTTTGAGGTCACTTACAATTGATTTCTTAGCCATTTTAAAAGGTTTCAATGTTTTCTAATGGGCGCTTCCAACATTAGTTAGTTATACATTTATTTTCTTAGTTTTTAAAACTTTTTAAAACTTCATCTGTGTGTTGCGGTTAGTCCAAATGCATGCGCGTTATTCCTTCAATGATTACAAAAAGCCAAACAAAAATATCTAATATTGTGTGTTTTATTTTAAACAAGTTAGAAATGTGTAACAAAGTAATACAGCTCACCGAATTTCCAAGAAAGGTTCTATAATTTTAATAATTTAATTTTAAAATATCGACATCAATCGAGAGGGATTTTCCGATTTACCGCGAAAGCTCTGCGCCGTAGTGAGGTTTTATATAGATAGGTCGGCCGATCTAACACAAACCACGAGCCCTCTTCCGTAATGCTTTGACATGACGGCCGTGCTCCGGCTGCCGCCCATCCCGGAGCAGCGAGGGTACAACCCTGACGACCATCCCTCGGGCCTCTACATATGGAACAAGGGAAAGCGCCGGTAAATTTACTACTGTTCCTGGATGAACCTTGAATTCTTGGCTCTTGGAATTCTTGGAATTCTTGCTGACCGAATACTGATCCTCCCCCTCTCACTTTAGCTTAATGCGAAACTGTGACATGCATCGCTACCGAAGTTGCTATCATTTAACCGAAATTTACATTAACTTTCCAGACGTCACCGCTGCCCGCACGACGAGCAGCCGGAGAAGATATTCGTGGAAGAGAGCGTGGACCTGACGACCGCCTACCGCCAGGAATATGACGAGAAGCACGTGCAGATCTTCCGGCCCACCAAGCCGCAGGACCACCTGCGTCCCGAAGGAGAATTCACCACCCCGCAGAAAGGAGAGTGGAGGCCCGCCGACCGACCGGACATCAAGAGGCCTCAGGACAACCTCAGACCAGAAGGGGACTTCGAAAGGCCGCAACCTCAAAAATGGGGCCCCGGCGAACGAGAACCTGTGAAAAAACCGCACGATAACCTCAAACTGGAAGGAGACTTCACGAAACGAGAGCCCGAAAAATGGCGACCGGGTGAGAGAGCTGATGTGAAAAGACCCGAAGATAATTTAAGACCCGAAGGCGATTTCACTACTCCGAAAAAGGAGCCATGGCAACCGGGTGACAGAGGTCACGTCAAAAAACCCGAAGACAACTTAAAACCGGAAGGCGAATTCGCCAGAAGAGAGCCCGAAAAATGGAGGCCGGGTGAAAGACCCGACGCAAAGAGACCCGAGGATAATCTTAGACCCGAGGGTGATTTCACTCAGCCCCAAAAAGAACCTTGGAGGCCGGGAGATAGACACGACGCGAAGAAACCGGAAGATAATCTAAAGCCCGAAGGAGTATTCGAAAGACCGCAAAAGCCTGAGTGGGGACCTGCGGAGCGACCGAAACAAAAGAAACCTTCCGATAATTTGTATCCTGAAGGAACCTTCGAGAGGCCAGAACCGAAGAAGTTTACTCCGGCCGAAAAGGTTGTCGGTAAGAAGCCCCGAGATAACTTGTTCCCGGAAGGGGAATTCACGCGGCCCACTCCAGAGGAACATCACGTGGTGCGCGGGGACAGGGCTGACGTCGTCAGGAGGCAGGACAATCTTACTACTGGAGGCGAGTTTGTTGGTGAGTACCGCAATACTTGAACTTTCAAATTATTTGTAATCACTTCATTGTTGCTGTTGTTAAGATTAGGACATTTAAATATAGATCATCATCATTATTTATTCTACAGCCCCTGGTGGGTCTTGGCTTATTCAAGAATTTTCCTCCATCGATCCCCATTACGAGCTATTCCTCTCTTGGATTAGTAGGATAGTCTTGGATTTCTAAAAAGGATATATCTTTGAAAGCATAGTCGCTCTATCTTGACATTGACCTTCCCAAGCCCCTGAGCCCTGTAGATTATGCGTTCAGCGACGACTTCGGTGATTACTATTCGGTAATTCTCTCTGCATGGCCCAACTTCCTAAGGCTTCCTATATAAACATAGGTTATACTGTATAAACAATTTATGAAAATACTAAACATGAATGGTGTGAACTAAAACAATATTTTAATATAAAATAATCTTTTTTCTAGATGTCACCACAAGCATGACAGAATACCGAGGAGAGCCTACTGAGCGACCCACCCCCGTGAGGAGAAACACGTGGACCAAGCTGGAAGGAGAAATGTTCACTGACACGACGTCTCGATCAGAGTACGTAGATCACACAGTCAATTCCGTCTTTGAGAAGACCACAATTGTTAAGTCCCGTGAAGACAATTTACGCACAGAAGGAGTAACTAACTTTGTCACTTCCAATCAAGTAGATTTTACAGAAAAAACAGGTGAAATTGATAGAACTCAAAGAAGAAGAACGTGGACTAAGGAAGACGCCGATAAATTCTATTCGACAGACCACGAGACTACTACAACTACGACACGTGATGTTTACAAAATAGGTGATCGACCGGATGCGAAAAAACCTAAAGATAATCTGCGTCCTGAAGGCGAATTCGAGAGGCCTGAAAAACCAACATGGAGCCCGGCAGAGAAACAGCCACAGAAGAAACCAAAAGATAATCTTTTCCCTGAAGGTGTGTTCGAAAGCCCGAAGCCAACAGAATGGCGCCCAGCTGAACGACCAATCCAAAAGAAACCAACAGATAATTTGAAACCCGAGGGTGATTTCTCAAGACCAGAAAAAACAGGATTTAAGCCAGCCGAAAGGCCGCAACCTAAAAAACCTACCGATAATCTCAAACCTGAAGGTGATTTTGAAAGGCCCGAAAAGCCTGGTTGGAGTCCAGCTGAGCGTCCTAGTCAGAAAAAACCTAAGGATAATTTATATCCAGAGGGTGATTTTGAGAAGCCAGAACCGCAGCAATGGACACCTAGTGAGAGGCCGAAGCAGAAGAAACCTTCGGATAATCTTTATCCTGAAGGAAAATTCGAGCGACCGAAGCAACCCGAATATGTAAAAGGTGAACGGCCTACTGCGTCAAAACCATCTGATAATTTAAAACCAGAAGGAGACTTTGAAAGACCCGAAAAGGAAAAATATCGTCCTAGCGAAAGGCCAGAAGCTAAAAAGCCAAGCGATAATCTCAGACCGGAAGGTGATTTCGAAAGACCTGAAAAACCAGGCTGGAGTCCTGCTGAACGACCTGAACAAAAAAAACCAAAAGACAATCTTTATCCAGAAGGTGTATTTGAAAAACCAGAACATCAGCCGTGGTCACCTGCTGAAAGGCCAAAACAAAAAAAGCCTACAGATAATCTATATCCTGAAGGTGAATTTGAAAGACCAAAACCACAGGAATACAGAAAGGGAGAAAGACCTTCGCAAACTAAACCAACTGATAATCTCAAACCTGAAGGAGATTTCGACAGACCGGAAAAAGAAAAATATCGACCTTCTGAACGCCCTGAAGCTAAGAGACCAACTGATAATCTGCGACCTGAAGGCGACTTTCAAAGACCAGACAAACCTGGATGGTCTCCAGCAGAGCGCCCTACCCAGAAAAAACCCAAAGACAATTTGTTCCCTGAAGGAGAATTTGAAAAACAAGAACCTAAACCTTGGTCACCTGCGGAGCGACCGAAGCAAAACAAACCTTCGGATAATCTGAAACCTGAGGGAGATTTCGAAAGACCAGAAAAGGAAAAATATCGCACCGCTGAACGCCCGGAGGCTAAAAGACCCACAGATAATCTAAAACCTGAAGGTGACTTTGAACGACCTGATAAACCTGGTTGGTCACCAGCAGAACGTCCTAGTCAGAAAAAACCAAAGGACAATTTATATCCAGAAGGCGAATTTGAAAAACCAGAACACCAGCCATGGTCTCCTGCAGAGCGACCAAAACAGGTCAAACCTTCGGATAATCTGAGACCAGAAGGAGATTTTGAAAGACCGGAAAAGGACAGATACCGTCCTGCTGAAAGACCTGAAGCGAAGAAACCTACTGACAATCTACGACCGGAAGGTGACTTTGAAAGACCAGACAAACCTGGGTGGTCTCCAGCAGAGCGCCCAACACAGAAAAAGCCAAAAGATAATTTATATCCTGAAGGCGACTTTCAAAAAGCAGAACACCAGCCATGGTCACCTGCTGAAAGACCAAAACAAAAGAAGCCCTCTGATAATCTTTATCCTGAAGGGGAATTTGAGAGGCCAAAGCAGCCAGAGTACCGCAAGGCTGAACAGAGAACTCCATCAAAACCTACTGACAACTTAAAACCAGAGGGAGACTTTGATAGACCAGAAAAGGAAAAATACCGACCTTCTGAACGCCCAGAAGCTAAAAGGCCAACTGACAACCTGCGACCTGAAGGCGACTTTGAAAGACCAGACAAACCTGGATGGTCTCCAGCAGAACGTCCAACACAGAAAAAGCCAAAAGATAACTTATATCCTGAAGGTGATTTTCAGAAACCAGAACAACAGCCGTGGTCGCCTGCTGAAAGACCAAAACAGAAGAAACCCTCAGATAATCTTTATCCTGAAGGTGAATTCGATAGACCAAAACAGCCAGAGTATCGTAAGGCTGAACAAAGAACTCCATCAAAACCTACTGACAACTTGAAACCAGAGGGAGAATTTGATAGACCAGAAAAGGAAAAATATCGGCCCTCTGAACGACCTGAAGCTAAAAGGCCTACTGATAATCTGCGACCTGAAGGCGACTTTGAAAGACCAGACAAACCTGGATGGTCTCCAGCAGAACGCCCGACACAGAAAAAGCCAAAGGATAACTTATATCCTGAAGGCGACTTTCAGAAACCAGAACACCAGGCATGGTCTCCTGCTGAAAGACCAAAACAGAAGAAGCCCTCAGATAATCTTTATCCTGAAGGTGAATTCGAGAGACCAAAGCAGCCAGAGTACCGCAAGGCTGAACAGAGAACTCCATCAAAACCTACTGACAACTTAAAACCAGAGGGAGACTTTGATAGACCAGAAAAGGAAAAATACCGACCTTCTGAACGCCCAGAAGCTAAAAGGCCAACTGACAACCTGCGACCTGAAGGCGACTTTGAAAGACCAGACAAACCTGGATGGTCTCCAGCAGAACGTCCAACACAGAAAAAGCCAAAAGATAACTTATATCCTGAAGGTGATTTTCAGAAACCAGAACAACAGCCGTGGTCGCCTGCTGAAAGACCAAAACAGAAGAAACCCTCAGATAATCTTTATCCTGAAGGTGAATTCGATAGACCAAAACAGCCAGAGTATCGTAAGGCTGAACAAAGAACTCCATCAAAACCTACTGACAACTTGAAACCAGAGGGAGAATTTGATAGACCAGAAAAGGAAAAATATCGGCCCTCTGAACGACCTGAAGCTAAAAGGCCTACTGATAATCTGCGACCTGAAGGCGACTTTGAAAGACCAGACAAACCTGGATGGTCTCCAGCAGAACGCCCGACACAGAAAAAGCCAAAGGATAACTTATATCCTGAAGGCGACTTTCAGAAACCAGAACACCAGGCATGGTCTCCTGCTGAAAGACCAAAACAGAAGAAGCCCTCAGATAATCTTTATCCTGAAGGTGAATTCGAGAGACCAAAGCAGCCAGAGTACCGCAAGGCTGAACAGAGAACTCCATCAAAACCTACTGACAACTTAAAACCAGAGGGAGACTTTGATAGACCAGAAAAGGAAAAATACCGACCTTCTGAACGCCCAGAAGCTAAAAGGCCAACTGACAACCTGCGACCTGAAGGCGACTTTGAAAGACCAGACAAACCTGGATGGTCTCCAGCAGAACGTCCAACACAGAAAAAGCCAAAAGATAACTTATATCCTGAAGGTGATTTTCAGAAACCAGAACAACAGCCGTGGTCGCCTGCTGAAAGACCAAAACAGAAGAAACCCTCAGATAATCTTTATCCTGAAGGTGAATTCGATAGACCAAAACAGCCAGAGTATCGTAAGGCTGAACAAAGAACTCCATCAAAACCTACTGACAACTTGAAACCAGAGGGAGAATTTGATAGACCAGAAAAGGAAAAATATCGGCCCTCTGAACGACCTGAAGCTAAAAGGCCTACTGATAATCTGCGACCTGAAGGTGACTTTGAAAGACCGGACAAACCTGAATGGTCTCCAGCAGAGCGCCCGACACAGAAAAAGCCAAAAGATAATTTATATCCTGAAGGCGAGTTTCAGAAACCAGAACATCAGCCATGGTCGCCTGCTGAAAGACCTAAACAGAAGAAACCCTCAGATAATCTTTATCCTGAAGGGGAATTTGAGAGGCCAAAGCAATCTGAATATCAGAAGGGTGAACGTCCTTCACCGAGTAAGCCAGTGGATAATTTGAAAACAGAGGGTGACTTTGATAGGCCAGAAAAGGAAAAATATCGACCATCTGAACGTCCTGAAGCTAAAAGGCCTACTGATAATCTGAGACCTGAAGGTGACTTTGAAAGACCTGAAAAACCTGAATGGTCTCCAGCAGAACGCCCAACGCAGAAAAAACCGAAAGATAATTTGTATCCTGAGGGTGATTTTCAGAAACAGGAACATCAACCATGGTCACCCGCTGAGAGACCTAAACAAAAGAAGCCTACAGATAATCTACATCCTGAAGGTGAATTCGAGAGACCAAAGCAGCCAGAATACCGCAAGGCGGAACAAAGAACTCCATCAAAACCTACTGACAACTTAAAACCAGAGGGAGACTTTGATAGACCAGAAAAGGAAAAATACCGACCTTCTGAACGCCCAGAAGCTAAAAGGCCAACTGACAATCTGCGACCTGAAGGCGACTTTGAAAGACCAGACAAACCTGGATGGTCTCCAGCAGAACGCCCAACACAGAAAAAACCAAAAGATAACTTATATCCTGAAGGCGAGTTTCAGAAACCAGAACAACAACCATGGTCACCCGCTGAAAGACCCAAACAAAAGAAGCCTACAGATAATCTGTATCCTGAAGGTGAATTTGATAGACCTAAGCAACCTGAATATCAGAAAGGCGAACGCCCTTCACCGAGTAAGCCAGTGGATAATCTGAAAACGGAGGGAGATTTCGACAGACCAGAAAAGGAAAAATATCGACCTTCTGAACGTCCTGAAGCAAAAAGGCCTACTGATAATCTGAGACCTGAAGGCGACTTCGAAAGACCCGACAAGCCTGGATGGTCTCCTGCAGAGCGCCCTACTCAGAAAAAGCCCAAAGATAATTTGTATCCCGAGGGCGAGTTTGAAAAACAGGAACATAAACCGTGGGCACCTGCAGAGCGACCGAAACAAAATAAGCCCTCAGATAATTTGAGACCCGAAGGAGACTTTGAAAGACCAGATAAACCTGGTTGGTCTCCAGCAGAGCGTCCTAGTCAGAAAAAACCCAAGGATAATTTATATCCCGAAGGAGATTTTGAAAAACCAGAACGCCAATCATGGTCACCTGCAGAGAGACCTAAACAAATTAAGCCCTCGGATAATCTGAGACCGGAAGGAGAATTTGAAAGACCAAGTCCATCCAAAACTGGACCAAGTGAAAAGAGGACACCTATCAAACATGATGATAATCTTAAACCAGAGGGCGAAATCCAATCTTATCGCCGTAATAGAGATGATTATTTGCAAACAACAGTTGTAGATAGAGCAGAAATAGTTCGCCGTGAAGATAACCTTCGAATGGAAGGAGAATTTGTTGAAATGAGGTCACGTGATGACTACTCGATTAAACAAATTACAGAACGTTCAAAGCAAATTCGTCACGAAGATAACCTGAAGGTCACTGAAGGTGAATTTGATAGACCTGAAAAACAGGGATATAGACCAGGTGAACGTCCAGTGCAAAAGAAACCACAGGATAATCTTAAACCAGAAGGGGAATTCGAAAGGCCTTCTCAACCAGAATTTGGTCCAGCAGAAAGACGAACACCTATCAAACACTCAGATAATCTGCGCACAGAGGGAACATTTGAACGTCCTAAACATGATGAGTTTCAACCGGCCGAAAGACCTGTGCAAAAGAAACCTCAGGATAACTTACATCCTGAAGGAGAATTTGAAAGACCTTCCCAACCAAAGTATGGACCAGGTGAAAGAAGAACACCTATTAAGCATTCAGACAATCTTTACCCTGAGGGCACATTTGAACGTCCTAAACAAGATGAATTTCAACCGGCTGAAAGACCTGTACAGAAGAAACCCCAAGATAATTTACATCCTGAAGGAGAATTTGAAAGGCCATCACAAACTAAATATGGCCCAGCTGAAAGAAGAACACCTATCAAGCACACAGATAATCTTCGCCCAGAAGGTACATTTGAACGTCCTAAGCTTGATGAATTCCAACCAGCTGAAAGACCTGTACAGAAGAAACCTCAAGATAATTTACACACTGAAGGGGAATTTGAAAGACCCACTCAACCAAAATATGGTCCAGCTGAGAGAAGAACACCCATCAAACATTCAGATAATCTTCGCCCAGAAGGGGAATTTGAAAGACCTGCTCAACCAGAATTTGGTCCAGCGGAAAGAAGAACACCAATCAAACACTCTGACAATCTTCACCCTGAGGGTACATTTGAACGTCCCACACAAGGCGAGTTTAAACCTGCTGAAAGACCGACACAAAAGAAACCCCAAGATAATTTACATCCTGAAGGAGAATTTGAAAGACCATCTCAACCCAAGTATGGTCCAGCAGAAAGAAGAACACCTATCAAGCATTCAGATAATTTACGTCCAGAGGGTACATTTGAACGTCCAAAGCATGATGAATACCATCCAGCAGAAAGACCCACGCAAAAGAAACCTCAAGATAACTTACGTCCTGAAGGAGAATTTGAAAGACCAACTCAACCAGATCTAGGTCCAGCGGAAAGAAGAACACCTATCAAACACTCAGATAATTTAAAACCAGAAGGAGAATTTGTCAGACGTCCTAAAGATGATGATAAACCAGTTCGTGGAGAAAGATATGAAGTAGTCAAACATGAAGATCATTTGAAAATGGAGGGTGGAATAGACATTCATCGATCAAGAGATGATTATAAAAATACATCAACAGTTGAAAGGGTTGTTGTTAAAAAACATGAAGATAATATCAAAATAGAAGGTGAATTTACAGACATGCGGTCGCGGAATGATTACCAGGTTGTGCGGGGAGAAAGAATAACCATTAAAAAGCCTGAGGATAATCTAAAACCTGAAGGTGAATTTGTTAGACCTACGACAGAAGAAACTGGCCCCGCTGAAAGAAGAACACTCATTAGGCAACAAGATAATCTTAGAACAGAAGGCGAATTTACTGATTACCGCTCCAGAAATGATTATTCTAAAATGACAGGAGAAAGGGTGGACATCACACGTCGTGAAGATAATCTTAAGATGGAAGGAGATTTTATAGATATGAGGCAAAGAAACGACTACAGAGTCACTAAAGGAGAACGAGCTGATATTGTTAAACATACAGACAATTTGAAGATCGAAGGTGAATTCATAGATAAACGAACATCTGATGAGTATTGTGTAAGAAGAGGTGAAAGAGTAGAAGTGGTTAAGCGAGAAGATAATTTGAAATTAGAAGGTAGTTTCCATGACCATAAACGTCGGGATGATTATAAAACTGTCACAAGTGAAAAGGTTACAGTTGTAGTTCATCAAGATAATTTGAAATTGGAGGGAGATTTTGAGAAAAATATTCCTTCAAAAGTTTCTCCTGGTGAACGTCGCACTCCAATTAAACATCCTGATAACTTGAAACCTGAAGGTGAGTTTACACGTCCTGAAACTGAAAAATGGGGCCCTGGAAGCAGGCCGGAAATGACAAAACCAAAAGATAATTTACATCCAGAGGGCTACTTCGAAAGACCAACTCAAAGTCAGTGGGAACCTGCCGAAAGGCCTACAATTGTAAGGCATCCAGACAATTTACACCTCGAAGGCAATTTCGAAAAACGCACACCACAAAAATGGGCCCCAGGAGATCGCCCTGAAATGAAAAAGCCTAAAGATCACTTAAAGCCTGAGGGTGACTTTGAAAAATATGAACCATCACATGTTGGACCCGGTGAAAGGAGAACACCTATAAGGCATCCTGACAATTTATTCCTAGAGGGTGATATCGAGAAAAGAGCACCAAACAAGTGGAGTCCGGGTGATAGACCAGATATGAAAAAACCACAAGACAATTTGAAACCGGAAGGTGATTTTGATGTACGTAAAAGTACTCATACAACGATTCGGGGAGAAAGAGCTGAAATAAGAAAGCACGAAGATACCTTGAAAGTCGGTACAGGCTCAATGGAAATGACGAGCGTTAGTAAGCAAACTTTCCAAAGCACTCCTAAAAAAGATACTCGACCTGCTGCCGGGCAATCTGTTATAAATAGACGCAGACATATGGAATCAAGCATTTCACTGGGAGAAGATACATCAACTATGAGAACAACAAATCAGACAAATTACAATACGTATACAAAACGCACAGTGAAAGAGAATGCACAAAAAATAATACAAGAACATGACACGCAGAACATACAGGATACTGGTCGGTCGACCAGCACATCTACGAAGTCTCATACATCCGATGATGGTAAAATCGTAACTGTCACAAAAACAACTACTACAACTGGTCAAAAGGTTGTTGGACAACAGCATCACGGAAAACAAGTGAGCAGTAATTTGATTTCCAATGAATCACATCAAAAAATAATTAATGGAGAAAACAATCAAATAAATACTGGAACCATAATAGTAAGAAAGGATGCAAAGAATACTCAAGTTAGCAATGAACTTATTAAATCATTATCACAGACACATGTTCAACAACAATCGCACGTCAAAAGTGAGATTGTCAATAACAAATCGGAAATTAAAAACCAACACTACAGCACTTCTGAAAGAGAGCAAAGGAGTGGGACAGTAGGATCCAGTATCATTAGAGAAACTTCCCAGCAAACCCAAAACCACACTCAATCTAAAAGTTCATCCCAAACTCGAGTCGTGCAATCTTCTACTTCCGAGCTGCGGAACATTATTACTGGCCAAACTGGAACAAGAACAGTTGTCGACGGAGGTCCATCCGGATATCACAGGAGATCGTCTCAACTAACTTCATCGAGTGATGTTGGTAATGCAGTACTTCACCGTAAAGGAATAACGTCGTCTACTGAGGCTTTGCACACTATGAGCTCAGGTGCCGCAGCACAGAGGAGAAGTATCAGCAACCTTACGGAGCAGGGACAGTACATCAGCAATTCTTCCCATAATACAGAACGGCGAAGCCTAAGTTCGATGCATCATTCTGCACGAGAAAACACCGGAGTAATCAATCAACAGTGTGAAGTCCACGGGTCTCAAACTCATTATGGGAGACGCGGTGCACAATCCACAACGACTAACTACCAAGTCATAGAACGACCCCAAAAAATAATCAGGAGGGACAACCTCAGTATTGGTGGACAATTTTATGGAAAGTCAGAAGCTAATTCTTATGGCAATTTTACTAAAAGCTCTGTCAATCAAGTGGAAAGAGTGACGAGAAGATCAAACACATCCCACATTTCCCTGGGAGATACTTCCGTTGTAACGGGAACGAGCTACAAGAGGGAGTACGTTCCTCAAGTGACCGGTCCATGCCCAGCTGCCCTTTTGGAAACACCGAAAGCTCCATTTAAACACACCCGAGATACAAAGACGCATAAATTCTACATGCCCAAAGTTACTAATTAATTTTGGCCACATGGCTGTTCCATTCAAATATAGATTTACACTGCTGCTGCAGTGAAGATATTATGAATAATTCCTTGCTAATTCATTCCAATACAATTTGTAAATCTTATTTCCACAGTGAGGTGGAATTTGCCTAACATCTGTGATAAATTTACCGCCCTTTAAAATTGGATAATTTTATTGAAATATCGTTTAAAAAAGTATATTTTCTGAAAAAAATAACATGTTGATGTTTACATAAATTTAAAATGCTGTTAAAAAGATTTGTAACAAATTTATTATATATGTTTACAATTTATTGATATTCAAAAACATGAGCTAATTATGTTGCAATATTATTTTAATTATTCTTGCTTGTTTTGCCAGTTTTTAATACAATTTGTTTATTTATACTAACAATGTTATATGTTAAATACAATTGATTGTTGTATTTTTTATAAGTATACATATATTTTTTATTATAAAAATGTTTATTTTTCGCTTTGTCTCAGAATAAAAAACGCACACTTTCACATGTAAATGTTTATGATTTTTATTTTTTCCTTTTTACACCATCGCACCTTTTATTACTTTACAATATTTAATATAGATTACACGCAGAGGTATCGCAAGGATTTCAAGAAGTAGAAGCCACCAGGTGACAAAATGTTTTTGCATAAATGTAAAGAGTAGATATGTGCCAAAAACATGAATGTAATAGCACCATAGCCAAATTCACATTGTAGCCTAGTTTTTATTTTCTTTGAGCAATACGTACATTAAAAGAATTCATGGCGGGCTTAGTTTATGTTTTTGGTTATGTAGTTTTAATTTGTAACGATTAAAGGGAGTTTCATCTTTAATCACAGGCTCACTTGAATTAAACATCACAATCATATTCAGTTGCACCTTCTGACTATGATTATTTTAATTGACAAATGATCTTAAAATCATTTGTCAATTTTAAGTTCACAGAAAATTTTTAAACAGATGACCAATCGCGCAATATCATTTGTGTTCAAGTTGCTAAAAATTCATAGGAATTTTAGGTTAGAAAATCTATAAACTTGAGTTCTTAAGCATTATCAGTAGGTACCATTTTTTGATACTAATTTCATGCACAGACTAGGTATGGTTAAGTTTGAAAAAATTGAAATTTAATTAAATGATGACATTTCCTTGTGTTAATGATAAATAATTTTAAATATTTATTTTTTTCCCAAAAGGTATTGTTAGATTAATATTAATACATTCATTCAATGAATTTATTTCTATTAAATTTTAAATCATATCAATGAAAGATTACACTTAATTCTAAATCAAATTTAGAGTTACAGATGTCATCTTTAGGAACATATAATAAATACATATTATTTAGCCCAATTGTAAATAAACATGAAATAAACACTATGTTTAGAGTATTATGAATTTACTAGTGTTTAAAACCTGTAGGTACTAGAGTAGATGTGAAAGTGTACATAGGACGGTTTCCACCATAGACGTACTAAGTACGTCCACGGTTTCTGTGAAGAATGTAATAATTTGAAAAATACCTACTTACAGTGCAGCAGAATCGTACATGTATATTTATATACGTCTATGAGTATGTAGTGTGTTCAGATTTTCAAATTACTGATAAAAAATAAAAAGGAACATTTTTGTTCCCTATTTCAATAATCTGAGAAGGAATCTGACATTTCACACAAATGCAATATGACATATGGACTTTTTATATATGAAGGGATTTTGAAGCAAAAGCAGGTTTTCAAGAGCAATTATTAATTGTAAAGCTGGCATTAAAGAGAAAATCTTTTTCAAACCATCACACCTCATATAAGATTGGGTTTTAAAAAAGAAATTGATACTGATTATTTTAAAAATATTTGTCTAAATATAAAAGATATATAATTTCACAAATGTTTACCTTCAACATTTGATCATACTATCTGATTATCTACTTTTTTTTCAATATTTAGTTTTTTTGTTTATTACCGATACCTATACGTATATGCATATACTCATGATTCAAAGTTTCCACTAAAACTCATTGTGTGCCTTCATTTACCAGCTGGTTGGGTATTCATTTTGGAATTACAAAACCAAAATAGTCTAGATTGTGACCAGTTTCCACAACAGTTGTGACAAATTTATTATTTGAATTAAGATGTAGGTATATAAAATTAGTTTATAATAATGTTGTATTTTTATTTAGCTTTAAACAGATATGGAAACATAATAGGAAGGAGGTATGTATGTATTATCTTATTACGTATACGGTGTTTGTAAGAGTTTTATATTTCCATTGTCGACTGTGATTTAGTCGATGACCGCATTCAAAGTGTAAATAATAACATGTAAAATAATTTCTGTGAAATTTATTTAAGTTATACTTAGTGATTATAAATAAGTGTCCTCGTTTAAAATGCGATAAAATGCAAATAATTGTAATATCTTGTTTTATGTAAGTAGCAGTAAAATGTAATAATCAAATTGATTATTATTATAATTTTTTGTATAAATACCTTATATTACATACCATTATTAAACTCTCTGCGTTTGGTAGAAGTGTACTGTTTTTACTCCCTTTCTTTTAACTCGTAGCGTCTGCTTGCTTGTCTGTCAAAAAAACTTTGGATCGATTTTTAACCCTTTTCGCATAATCCAATCGAGATGAAACTTTGCAGGCAGACTCGTGGTGACGATAAAAATTATCTAACACATTTTCCTTAAAAAAAAATTAATAATTATAGGATAATTTTGGATTTTTCGAAATTTTTTACTAATCCCTTTTGTAGCGTCGCCCGACTCAAGCCCAACGCGTGGGGTAAGCGCCAAACCTGTTTCAACTAGTAAATGAGAAAGGGAGTATAATAAAAACTTGGTTTTTATGGGTTAACTTTTTGTGTTGATGTTCTGATGATGATGTTGATGTATGATTTCTTGATGTTCTCCAAGATTGTGGGAAAAGGAAAACAAAACATTAGCCATCTCATGGAATCGTCATAGAATATTTTTCTGATTAGAAACATATTCAGTTAATGAAAAAATGTTCACCACTGGTCTCCCACATGTTAGTCGGGGATACTAACCTCTACGCTGCCAAAATATCAAGAAAAACGTCAAAATAGCGGTTTGCTGTTTTGCTTAAGCACAGCTTATGCTTTGCACAAGCATTTAGCTTATTTTGAGAATAGTAAGAATATTAATGCGACACGCATTACGTGTTGCATCTCTATTTAAAAAAAAAATGTAGAAATTTGATTGGACCCATAATTAATTACATCCTTTTAAATTCTAAGTGACAAAAAACTGTGACATAGTTAACTACTACTATCTTCATAGAAATGTCTTAAAAGGTTGAAGGTGTAAAAATCTTGGGACAGACACGCAGACCATATATTTCAACAAAAATTATGTTAATATGTATTTAAAAATATATAAGCACAGTATTGTCCCATGATAGCCAAAACATTGAAACCGACAAAAACAAAATTTTACAGAAGATTTTTTCTTCTTATTTTTTAAGGAATATAAATAAATTTTATATGAAGTATTTATTTTATTAATATCTTTCGCTTATCATTATAAAAATCATTTAATTCCTACTGCTTTGAGGATAAATGGCGGATACGTTGTTTTGCCCGCCTATTTGGCGATACGTTTGTTAACCTTTGTCGCTTACGATGTTGTTTACGATGTTTTGCTCATCATAAGAAATGTGCTCGTATGGAAATAAAAACATTTATTTTTCAATTCTATGTTTTTAATTTTTTTGAGGCGCGTTTTGCCTTATGAGGGCATTATCAATCTAAATGTTTTACGTTCAACTACTTGTATTTATATAAAAACTATTGAAAAGAAATGCTACATAATTTTAAGAATCAGTGTAGGTTTTTATATTTCTGGACGATTCTAAGAAGCAATTTACTTAAACATAAATGAAAGGTAATACATAAAATGAAGAGGATAGCTATACAGTTTGATGCAAATGAGATAGAGAGCATTATTGATATTAATTCATGATAATAATTAAGTTCTTGTAAGAAAACTATTGAAAAGAAATGCTATGTAATTTTAAGAAAAATATTTTACATAATAATATTCAATTATTTATCTATTGCTAAGTAGGTTCTCTTTACAAAAAAATGCTGTAAGATAAATAAATGCACAGGTATACTTTATTCGATCTACACACAAACGAATTTCAAAAGAATTCAAAAGTTTTTGGTAACTAACACCAAATGCACAGTGCTATACTTGTGCATCATCGTCATTTGATTCTGCTAAAACATCAGCTACTTTAGGATCATGGGGGAATGTCAAGTATTCATGACGAAATCTTCTGGGAATTATACCATTTTCACATAATTTATGCAGGTCATTATATTTTGCTTTTGATATTTTCAGTGTTTCTTTGTACAGTTGTACCGGTAAAGAATTGATTATTGAAGAACTTTGGCAGGATCTAATAATATTTTCTGTGTCAATATTATCTACTGGCTATCATCAAAAAAGCCATATTTTAGTTCAATATTAGGACGGTTTTGTTTAAATGCTGCATCTCTAAGCTCGTTAAAATTTATTTAATGTTTTGCCAGTAATTAAGACAGCGAAAAGGATTTCCAATCATGAAACTCGTCATGTGTCATCAGTGTTGTTTTATAATTTTCATAAACAATGCGAAAAGTTTAATTTGTATTAAATATGCCGCCTTAATTATTTCCAAATAAATTTATCATTTATAACAAATTTCATTTACCAAATTATTTTACTCAAACCCCACAGTGGCGAATTCGTGACAAAGCCATTGGAGAATCAAGGAAATATATATAGACAGATTGTAGATTGCATATAGAAATCTAAAATTTTTTATTTTTTTTTAAATTTAATGGCTTGTCACCCAGTAAAAGGATGTTATTGCCAAAAACTAGTCAATAGGTCATCGATATAAACATTATAGCTCAATGCAATTACTCTCTAAAAATCGTAGTAACACTTTCAATACTTCCCGTCGGCAGTCTGTAAGCAAGAGCTGGATATTTGTAGGGAAAGGGACATTAAAATGCAATTGAAAAACAAGTGGTTCAAATCCTCCTCCTCTTGTCCACACTCACAGATTGAGGAGTTCAGAACATGAATTCTTGCAAGGTGTAAGCGGATAGAGCAATGACCCAGATGCATTCGGCAAACCATTGAAGTCTCCCTCTTGCTCAATCTGATCCTGTGAAACCAGGCTCGAGATGGGATAAGTGGCTGAATAGCGGCGTAGTGTCGACCTTTTGACATTTTAGTGAGGTCCCAATGAGACTGCCACTGAAGTGCGGCATCGTTTCTTGTAATAATGAGAAGATCGCTCACTGGAATAGTGGAAAATGTGACATCCCCCTGTGAGATTGCATCTTTAGCCAGAGAGTCTACCTTTTCATTACCAGGGATGCCTACATGACTCGGAATCCAAGCCAAAACAATTTCAAATTTATCCAAGGAAAGGTCATGAATTATACTCCGAATTTCCATGCAGATCTGGTCATCAGGGTGCCGAAAGGGGCTGGATTTAATTTTGAGCAGAGAACTTAAGGAATCTGAAAGAATAAGGCACTTCTTTGATTGTTTTGGTTTACATGATTTTAGCGCTTCTCGGATTGCCAAGCACTCAGCAGTAAAAATGGATGTCTCTTTTGGGAGTTGAAATATACCTTGGATACCATCATTTGGACAATAAAACGCAGCACCCGTGCAGCCGGTTGCCTGGAGTTTGGATCCGTCAGTGAAAATTTGAGTCCAGCCATACCATTCTTTATTTATTATTTCAGAAAATATTCTCTTAGGGTTAGGAGTGAATTTGTCAATTCCCAAGGAGATGACTTTAGGGGAAAAAATGTGATTAGAAAAAGGAAATTTGTAGATAGGGAGAACAGGGTTTGATTGAACTCGAGGGATGAAACTCCCCAATCTGGAGAAGCTCCGAGTCAAAAGAGGAGGAGTTTTGCCTTTCCAATATGCACTTGACTTTGTGAGATCAAGAAGGGATTGAGAAATAGCAAGAATAGGGTGGTTGGGGACCCTGAAACACTTTATAGTAAAATTGTCAGCTAAATATTGCCTTCTGATTGCGAGAGGGGGCTCCAATGTTTCCACCTGCAATGCATTAATCGGAGATGATCTCATGGCTCCAATAATCAACCTCAAGCATTTTGACTGAATTTTGTCTAGTTTTATTCCTAAATATTTCGGAAGAGGATCAAGCAGAAAACTAGCATAATCTAAATGGTTCCGGATAAAGGCATTATACATGAGTTTCAAAGTTGAAGGATGAGATCCCCACCATACACCTGATGTCGCACGGAGGATGTTCAATTTCGTTTCGCATTTAGAGACCACGGAGTTTACTTGGGAGGCCCAATTTAATTTTCTATTGAAGATAATGCCTAAAAATTTTATTTCATTGGCAAGTGGGATACTGAAGCCATCAAATGTGACACACGTCTGGGAAATACAATGTTTTCTTGAGAAAACTAAGGCTTGACTTTTTGAGGGGGCCATTTCGAGTCCATTGGAGATAAGCCAGGAGTTGAGTCCCGAGAGAGCTCTAGCAAGCTTCTTTAAAGCAACATGTATATCCTTATCAGAGCAGTAAATTGCTATGTCATCCGCATATTGGAGTATGGAGCATATCTCTCGAATTCTCTCGAATGGACTCTTAAGGTCAGCAGTAAATAAACTATACAGAAGGGGGCTGAGGACCGAACCTTGCGGGAGTCCCTTCCAAAGATTTCTGATTAATTTATGAGACGGACCATCTATTAAGATCGTCCTTTCACATAAAATATTAAAGACTAGTTGTACTAATTTTAATGGAAGACCCAGTTTTATAAGCTTATATTTTAATAAGATAGGGCTCACATTGTCATACGCACCACGAATGTCAATAAAGGCTGCTGCAGTACACTTACCGAGAGAAAGAGATATTCTAATATCTGAGGTAAGAATACTCAGGTTGTCAAAAACAGATTTCTTTTTGCGAAAACCAAATTGAGAGGACGAAAGGAGTTCATTATGTTCTGCATACCAATCAATACGGTTTTTAATCATATGTTCAACCACCTTCAGCATGCAAGAAGATAGGGCTATTGGGCGGTAAGAGCATCCAAAATCTGGGTCTTTATTTGGTTTTAGGATTGGGAGAACCAATTGGGCTTTCCATTCCTCAGGAATTTGTCCAGTTTCAAATATTTTATTAATGACAAATAAGTAATAATTTAAAGTGGAGGTGGGAAAATGTTGAATCATGATATAGGATATTTTATCCAGCCCGGGCGAGGAATTTTTAAGGTTTTGAAGAGGATAGGTTAATTCTTGAATAGCAAAAGGAGCATCCAACCAAGACGTGGGACTTGAAAAATGAGTTAAAGATGGAGATTCACTGATATGAGGCACATGTGGAGGTGCCAGATTGTCAGCAAACACTCCTAGCCATAGATTGTTGGAAGACCGTTTAACGGAAGGAATAAAAGATGAGCGATACTTACGGATCATTGTCCATACAGTAGAAATAGGAGTAGTGGGGGATATAGAAGTACAAAACTGTTGCCAACAAAAATTTTTAAGGACAACAAAAGTTTTGTTGTCCTTAAAAATTTTTTGGTTTGAGCCTGGGATTTTTTGACAACTAAGTAATTAGCCATACTCATATCTTTTTTGTAGGTAGACATAGCAGTTTTACGCCTTCTTACGGCCTGGGTACATTCTTCATCCCACCAGAGGGAGGGGCGGGGAATTTTGGGTTAGGGTTTGATTTTGGGATGCTTTTGTCTGCTGCATGTTGGATAATTGAAATTAATTGAGAAAATGTTGATTGAATTTCCTCAGAGGTAATATGCAAAGGGAGGGGAGCGGTAGAGGATTCAAGGATTCAAGGGATTCGAGGAGTTTGGTTCCAATTTGCTTTTTTAAAATTAAATTTAGGAACTCTTTTTACAGGAGATTTGGGTGATTTTGAGACAAATGAGAAGATTATAGGGAAATGGTCACTAGAGTGAGGATCTCCTAGTATTGACCAACTGGTTGACGCTGCTAAGGAATTGGAACAGATAGACAGATCCACCACACTGGCTCGTTGAGACGGGGGACTGAACCTAGTGGGAGAGCCATCATTGAGGATAATTAGGTTATTATCGTCAATGAATGAAATAATATTAGTTCCAGATCGATCACAAAACGCACTGCCCCATGACTGAGAGTGAGCATTGAGATCTCCAAGAATAAAAAAAGAAGAAGGAAGAAGAGAGATAACTGAGTTCCAAGCATCAATGTCGAATGTGCCATTGGGGGGGCAGTATACTGAAACATATCCCACATCATTGACTTTAGCACCTACTATTTGGAATGAGGGAAAGGACGGAAGAGGGATTTGAGAAAAGGAAAAGGAATTTTTTATAAGTAGGGCTACTCCGCCCTTGCCATCTGGACGGTCATCCCTGAGACAGGAGAATCCTGGGATCTTAAACAGATAGTTCTGCTTAAACCAGGTCTCTGATATTGCTGCTATATCTATATTGTAAGTTTTTAGTAGAGAAACTATTTCATGTTTATTACAAACAGCACTACGGCTGTTCCACTGAAGGATTTGAACATCGGAGGCCATTATGAAGGGAGTTAAGGGATGAAATTATAGAAGCAGCGTTGGACGGTAAAGAATTGCTATTAGAAATTAAATTAATGAGTATCATAAGTAAAGTCTGAATAAAAGAAGAATTTTCATCGCTAATGGCATTTGACAGGGGAGTAGATGGTGGAAGAGTAGGAGTTTTTGTTGGTTGGCTAATATTAGAAGTAATGACATTGGATGGGTTAGAACTATAAGAGAACAGTTGATCATTATGTCCTTGTCTGTCATATCCCGGAGAGCTAGGAACTTTTGATTTAGGATTATGGTATACGGTTTTACGGAAAGAGGTAGCAGGAAGATTAGGTGTAAAGAGGCAACTCTGGGGAGTTTGAGTAACGGGAGGTTGAGATGAGACATTGGCAAATGATTTTTTGGAAATCGAGAAAATTTTGGATGCTTGAAAATATGATGCATTATTGGCGGCCATATATTGTTTGGGGACATCGGGAGGATTTGGGCATTGATTGGTAAAATGATTTTCACCGCACTTGAAGCATCGAGGAGAGGATCTACATGTCACCTTAGAGTGTCCATAGCGGAGACAATTATAACACTGAATGGTTGGGAAAGTGTACAGTTCTACCGGCAGAGAA